>VDFB02110336.1:0-11374 GCA_007258455.2 Sequoia sempervirens
TACCTTTTTTTTTAAATCTAATTTTTTTCTGATTTTTTTTAGACTTTTTCCTGATTTTTTCAAAAAATCTTATACTTTTGGTTTGTCAATTTTTCCCCAAAAGATTTTTGCTGCTACAATATAAAGATTTTGGTTTGTAATATCAAGGATACTTTTTGAAACTTCCATGCATTGCTAATCTAAAAGGAAAAGTCTTTTTCCTAATCTGTATGCAGCCTTGCTTTTGACATTGTCAAAAAGAGCAAATATGGACACCATCGATAAAAAAGATTTGTATTAACCAAATAGCCATGTACACATACATCAATATATGTCGATATAAGTATAAAATATAGTTACAAAATAGCCACATACGCTTACACTCGAATGCCATATAGCCATACAATGTCAAATATATCCAATACAAGATATGTACAAAATTGCCATGCCTAGGCATACAAGAAAGGGCTCTGGAATCAAAATTCATTTCTCTCCATGCTCTGGAAATAATTTTTTTCCCTTTGTTTGGCGATCTGATGGCGATAAGTCTATCTGTTGTTTATGCTATGCTCAAGGAGTGCTCCTACTGCCCCTCCTATAGTTTAGCTCCTGGTGAAGTCTTAACTGTTACAATAAGAAGTAAAGACATTAATATATAGAAATTACATTATAAGAAATGATATATTTAACAAAATAATCACTTACTGCCATCTCATGATCACTCTCCACGATGGAAATATTTGCATGCTGATGCTCAGGCATGCTCAAGCCCTGTATAAACCATCCAAATAGGAATTAAACTACGAATCAATAATGGTTTGATTTTTCATTAGAATTAACATCTATAACAACAAATGCAAATTCAAATTTAGTAATTTTCCTCATACCTCCTCTATCAGAGCCATGGAGGATTGTATAGTGGATGAAACACTGATATCCATTGCCCTTGTAACATTTGGAGGTGTTCCTACAACCAACATCTGAAAATAAAACAACAAATTATTCAATCACAAAAAAGTTACAATAGCGAAATCCATGTCATGACTTATAATGTATGAGATCTAATGAACAAAATTTTGAGTACAAGTATTAAGCTATATATTTCTAGTAGGCCTTGGCACTTCAATATGAAGACCAAGAATGATGGGGAGAAGAACACATACTCCATTTTGAAGGATGGGAAGACTTACAACATTTCACCTCTCCTAGAAGAAGACAAGGCAAAGCATGAAGGGCCTAGTGTTTTGATGGTGAGTAAGAAGGAGTTCATGAAGACCTTGAACAAAGGAGGAGGAAGAGGATTCTTCCTGATTATGATGCCAAAAAGTGAAGCAGATCTTCCCACAAAGAAGAAGGAAGATGCACCAAACAAAGTCCAAGAGTTGTTGGAAAGGTACAAGGACATAACGGTGAATGAATTACCTAGTTCCCTACCTCCCATTAGGGATATAAGCCACCATATTGATTTGATTCCAGGGGCTGCATTGCCTAATAAGGCTGCATACAAGATGACACCTGCTCAAAATGAGGAGATTACAAGACAAGTGCAAGAGTTGATAGATAAAGGGCTAGTGAGGAAGAGTTTGAGCCCATGTGTTGTTCCTACTATCCTAGCACCAAGGAAGGATGGTAATTGGATGCTTTACAGTGATTCAAGAGCCATTAATAGGATTGTACAATCAAATATAGGTTCCCGATGCCAATAATGGAGGACCTCATGGATTGTCTATCAAGAGAATCTTACTTTTCCAAGATTGATCTAAAGAGCGGGTACCATCAGATAAGGATCATAGAGGGGGATGAATGGAAGACAAATTTTCAGACTAATGAAGGGCTCTATGATTGGTTGGTGATTCCCTTTGGGTTATCAAATGCCCCTAGTACATTTATGCGCCTTATGAATGAGGTATTGAGACCTTTCATGGGAAAGTTTGTTGTAGTTTATTTAGATGGCATCCTTGTGTTTAGTAGGTCTAAAGAAGAACATTTGAAGCACCTTGACATGGTACTAAGGAGGTTACAAGAGGAGAAGTTGTTGATCAACATGGAAAAGTGTGAATTCATGAAGGAAGAACTAGTCTACCTTGGTTTTGTCATCTCCAAGGGAAGTTTGAAGATGGACCCTTCAAAGGTGCATGCTATTCTTACTCAAGGCCAACACCAAAATCCATGGGAGTTGTGAGAAGCTTCCATGGACTTGCAAGCTTTTATAGAAAGTTCATCAAGAACTTTAGTCAAATTTGTGCACCAATCTTGGACACCATCAAAGGAGGTAACAAAGGTAAGTTTTCTTGGACCAATGAGGCTAATAAAGGGTTTGAATATATGAAAATGAGAGTAGCCCAACAGCCTATAATTGTGCTCCTTGATTTTGATAAAGTTTTTACCATTGAGTGTGATGCTAGCAATCAAGCAATAGGGGCTATTTTGAGCCAAGAAGTTAGACCGGTTGCATTTTACAGTGAGAGGCTGAATGAAGCAAAAAGGAAGTATTCTTCCTATGATTTGGAATTGTATGCTATGGTCCAAGCCCTCAAAAAGTGGAGGCACTACTTGTTACCTAAATAATTTGTTGTTTATACTGATAATCATGCCTTGAGTTCTTTGAATGCATAGGACAAACTCAGTCATAGGCACATGAAGTGGGTAGAGTCTTTGCAAGCCTATACTTTCACAATAAAGCATAAGAAGGGCCAAGAAAATAAGGTGGGAGATGGTCTCAGTAGAAGGTCACTTGTAGTGTAAGAGATCCAACTCCAAAGCATGGGGTTTGAAGCATTGAAGGATATGTATCATGAAGATTCATATTTCAAGGAGGTATACAATGTTTGTGAGCAGCATTTGAATTCTTTTCATGGTGAATTCTCTAACTTTTTATTGCAAAATGGTTTTCTCTTCAAAGGAAGCCAATTTTGTGTGCATAAATGCTCAATGAGGGAGAATATCATAAAGGAGAAACACAGTGGGAGTCTTGGAGGTCACTTTGGCCTTGACAAGACCTTAGAACAAGTTAGGAGATTTTACTATTGGCCAAAGTTACAGGTGGATGCGAGAAGGTATGTGGAAGGTTGCATAATATGTCAAAGGGAAAGGGAACTTCATCAAATGCAGGACTCTATCAACCACTACCCATTCGCAATAGGCCTTCGGAGTGTGTAAGTATCGACTTTGTCTTGGGGTTGCCTAGAACCCAAAAAGGTTTTGATAGTATCTTTGTGGTAGTTGATAGATTTAGTAAGATGGCACATTTTCTTCCTTGAAAATGCACCAATGATGCATCTCATATAGCAGGTCTCTTCTTTAAGGAGGTTGTTAGGATACATGGACTGCCTTTAAGCATTGTTTCTGAAAGGGATTCTAAATTTATTGGTCACTTTTGGACGACATTGTGGAAGAAACTGAAGGAAAAAATATGTCCTTTAGTTCAACATACCATCCACAAATGGATTGACAAACTCAAGTGGTGAATAGATCATTGGGAAACCTCTTAAGATGCCTTACCAAGGAGCATGGACAAGCTTGGGATCTAATTTTACCTCAGGCTAAATTTGCATATAATGACTCCATGAATAGGAGCATTGGTAGAAGCCCTTTTGAGGTAGTCTATGTCATGCACCCTAGAGGGGTCTATGAACTAAGAGATCTACAAGGAGTTGCTAGGAGAAGTGCTCAAGGTGAGTACTTTGTTGTTGCAATCAAGGATATTCATCAACAAGTGAAGGAAACCCTTCAAAAGAATGTTGAGAAGTATAAGGAAAAGGAAGATTTAAAGAAGAGGAATGTCCAATTCAAGATTGGAGACTTGGTGATGGCACACTTGAAGAAGGAGAGACTTCCAACAGTAAATTAAACCATGCTCATGATGAAGAAGATAGGACCTTGCAAGGTGGTCTACAAGTTTGGCCAAAATGCTTATGAAATAGAGCTGCCTCCTGGGGTGGCAATCTCTCCTATCTTCAGCATTTCTAACTTGTATCCTTTCAAAGCTTTTGTGATATGATTGAGTGCTTGGTTACTATCAAACTAATGATATGATTGATGTTACTAAATTTTTTTAAGGTGTATAAGACAGGTTTGGTGACTTTGATGGTTGACAAGGACTATTACAGCCCCATAAATTAAGGACAATAACAAGATGATAATCATTCGGTCACAGCAGTGAGCTTCCAGAACCTGGCAAACAGACTGCTGGCACGCAAACATGGTGAGTACAAAGGTTTGATGGATTGATAACAGTGAGGTATGGTTTAGTTGATTTGTTGCCTTGGTGAATAAATGAAAGGATGAATTGTTCAAGTGTCAATAATCAAGTTTATGTTGTTTTTATGGTGGTTGAGAATGATACATATGAATCTAATTGATTGCCGTAAAGTTTGGTTTTAATATGGTTTTTTCTTGAATGAATCAATTGGAATGAAGGAATGATGAATGATGTAACCTATGGAATGGTCAGAGAATTTGAGTGATTCGGCTTGAATGAAAAGTGATTTAAGGGATGAAATTATATTTGATCTTCCACTCCATTTTTGGGAATGAAACTCTTGAAGAAATGATGCTGATGGTGTTTGTTGGATGCTCTGCATCAGATGTACCCTGATGATTGAGTGTTTTGATATGATGCTCTGCATCACTAACTGTCTTGTCTATGCTATTGCTTACTATCATGGTTTCATAGATTTTTTCCAAGCATCCATAGTTTGTCGTGGTGGTGCACCTTTGTAAGCACATGCCTCCATGTGAAGTAATTGCATCGTGTTGCTTATGTTGACTTTCTAGACAACTATATTGTACAGTTGAAATTTTGTCATTTATCAACATCTAGTTATTAGTTATGGAATTTGAAGTACTAATGCTTTGAGTTTGAATGATGTGTAATGCAACGTAACCAACAATATGAATATAAACTACACAAATCTATTAAGTAGAATTCATTAGTTAAGTTCTCTTTATTCTATTACCTCTGTGTACATTTGAGTGAATCCATCGGGCAATTCATAGGAGGTGTTTGCTTGAAACCACATAGCCTGCTCAACATCCAAAATCACATATTAAAATACCATTCGTAAAACAATGCTATTAACATGTAATAAATTTATAATTGTTTACCAGTTACATACCCCACTGATAGGTGTACTGCAGAAATAAGTAGGTGGAGACCCTAACTGCTTCAACACTGCGGACCTCGCAATTTTATTAAAAATAATAAAACTAAATTAGTTACCGCTACTTCGAAAATCAAAATTTAATAAATTAAATTCAATGAACATGCTGACTTTTACCTGACTATCAATGCCATATGCACGATGCAAAATGTTAGCCACCCTCCAATCCTCAGAAAAGATTCGCATCCCCGTAGTAGCATACGATATGGCAACATAATTTTATAGCCCCGTATTTGGGTCATACATGAAGTCGCTAAAGATCGACACACACATAGTTCAAGGCTAACACCAAGACCTCCGATGGTACTGTGCCAGGGCTAATATGATTGGATACGACACTCGGTCATGCCGGACGCCTGCGAATGTTCTAATGCCGCAAGACTCTCCTTCATCAACAAAATAGAAGCATAACAATGTGCTCACGAGGTGGCCCAGCGAGAGGTCGTCTCCCTTGCCGTGCAGGATTTGGCTGTGCACCGGGCCTATCCTGAGCCGACCCCCACCTCTCCCCTGGAACTCCCTCATATCAAGATAATTTGGGATTTGGTTCAATACGAACTCACTGTATAGTTTCCTAAGAAAATATTGGGGGACTTCACAATTATTGCATGGTGGGTAATCAAAGACCAAATACCATCTATCGAACCCTTTGCATTAAGATTTTGATTTTTAGGGTCAGCGTGGAATATAGCACAAACCTTTAGTAATTTTTAAATCTTGGGTATGACTGCACAAAAAAAGTAAGTAATAATATTATAAGGCTGTGGTCGACGCATCTATATTTTTCACCCAAAATTAACAATGAAACTAAAAAGGGTTTTAGAGGATAATTTCTAGATTTCCAAAATATAAATTATGATTTAACAACTTCTAATGTAAAATACTCATTATTTCATTTTCTATTAGAATTCACGAATTAAAAAAAGTCCTAATCGTATAAGTCGATTGAAAACATTCATAACTCTCAAATCCAGTATCATATTTTTAATCCCAAACATGTGTCACATCTATGCTCGCCATACTATATAGATTAAAAAAAAGAAAATTAAATTTCAATAAGTTTTGACCAAGTTAAGGTGGTCTATTGCATAAAGTTTTATATTTTCTAAAAAGTTGTAATAAAAAAATCATAATTAATTATTTCTACTTCCAAAAAAATTACAAAAAGAAAATCGCCATCCCACATGAGTCCTACTTATATATAAAATCTTGTCACATTAATTTATTATGGTTAGTGGTCGGACAGATTACCCAAATTTCGGTTTCTTTTTCCCTGGAATTAAGTACTCAATCGTGATTGAAATTTCAAATTTTCACCAAAATGATTTATTTATTTTAAAATAAACTCTAGTATTTTAGAAACTACATTCAATTTTCTACAATTCTATTCTCAAGCATATTTTTGAAATAATATAGATAACTTATTCAAATATTTACGCTGTTGCCTAACACCTCCATTTTTCTAAATTTTACAATTTAATTTTGTAATGATGATCCCCTACATTACACTCTTTACTTGTTTATATGAAAATTTGTCTACATAATATGCCCTGGCTACCTACCTCCTATCTTGCCATCCAGATATTTGTTGGGTAATTGCATCTACATTTTTTAACATCTCTTTCAATGAATTTGCTAGTGTCATTCTTTCTGTGGTTGAAGCATTTGGATCACTCAACCTACTAATAAGATCCTCAAGTTATTTTATATTGTTTTCAATTTCACTCAATTTTTTTTGAGTGCCAAGAGGGTATTGAGTGATTGGTGGGGGAGGTTGATTTTGTTGTTGAGGTTGATTTTGTTGAGGATTTTTTTGTTGAGGATTTTCCTCCTCTTCTTGTTGAGGATTTGCCTCCTCTTCTTGTTGAGGATTTGAAGGATTTCCTACAAATTAAAAAAAAAAAATCAAATCTAACCTAAAAAAAATAAAATCAATTTCAAACTAAGAAATTCAAAACAAATAGCAGACAATACTTACCTCCCGCACCTCTTTGTCATCGTGGCACCATATTTGCAAAGCAAATCCAACTGTTGTTGATAAAATTTGTAGAAATCCTTCCTCCTAGAACGCGAGCGCGAAAGTGAGGGTTTTTGGCCGCGGGCAGAGAGAAACAATAAATAGAAAATGATAGTTTTAACTTCTTTTTTTGCTTTTAAAATAACATAACGTGAGCATGTTATAACGCAAGTGCGTTATAATGCACTCGCGTTATATCTTTCCAAAAAAAATTTTGGCCACAAAAGTGCGACCATCTTGGTGCACTTACCCAAATAACTTATTCAAATTTTTACGTCAAGTTGTCTAACTCTGATTTTTCTAAATTTTTTGCCACTTAAGGGCTTATTTTTTCCATGATGATCCTGCACATACCTGATGGTGAGTTCACAAACTTAGAAGTAGACAATACCACTAAGCTAGTTTTCTCATAAATGTTGACACTAATCAAACTATCTACTTGAAAAGGTTGTGTTCCAAGAAAAAGCTAAACTAGGAGATAAGATGGAACATCTAAATGAGGTTATGACTGATATTGGTTTCTTTTGAACTGATGTTTGATGTTGATGATGATGTTGTTGTTTGTCAAAAGATAAAGATAGGCAACCTTAAAATTGCAAGATGAAATTATATGAAATAGATGTGAAAGTTGTTTCTTTTAATCATAAATGTTGGTTGAAGGTATTTTGTACTACGGGTCTTGCATCCTAGGTTGGTTTTCTCAAGAATTTTAGAAACTAAAATATTTGAGTATTTTGGAAAATTGTTTTTGTAGTCAAATATATTTTTCTAACATTCAAAGTTATCACTATGGTTATCAATTTCATGATGAAAGATATTAGATACAAAAAATTAGGATCAAAGCCATCCCTATATATCAAAGGTTTCACTATGTTACCAAAGGTGTCATTATGTTATCAAAGGAATCAAACTAAAATCATATTAATTATTGTGCAAAAACTAGGTTTCAAACTCATAAAACTAGTGTAAATCAAATGCATCAATGTAGGGTCAAAATCATCACTTTGCAAATCATATGTGTCGTTTTGTATTATCAAATGCATTAAAAAATAATCATGAGTATTGAATGATAATAATATACATTAGTTAAATATTAGAAGCCCTAGAGTAATAGTCATATGTGCAATTTTGAGACTATACATAAAAAAATTATGGGGTTTGATTGGTCTTGACTAATTCGTAAGATTAATTTTGACTTATTTTGATTGTTAAGAGAAAAATTCAATATAGAATAGTAGTAAAATAACTCCAAGGTATGGTATAATTGCTATTCATGGGTCTTAACAATAAGAAAACATGCTAAGTACAACCTAGCTAGTATTAAAGGTGTATCACACTATTTTTAGTCCAATCCAATATATTTAAGGTTTGTGCTAATGTACTCCCCACTCTCAATAGGGAATATCTAGGTCTCTAGTGGAACAAGAGATCGCCTTCCTCCTTCCCTTATAGGTTCTTACACCTCCAAATAAATTATATCTCTCCTCAAGATGGTACAAATTAAGTAACTTCAGGCATGATACTGTACCTCACACCACACTAGATTAACGACGACTAGTCTGAGGTCTCTAAAAAATTTTTTTTTGTAGCGGTCCTGAGAACAATGACCATCTATGAATATGATTGATAAAATGGAGTCACCCCTCTTCTCCTCACTAAATAGGTCTTGAAAAATCGAGGGTCTTGCGGCTTGGCTTGAGTGATGCTAGCCACACCTAGAGGTACAAAATTTTTTCTTCCCCTTTCTATAATCCACCAATAAATATTCACCTTTGGGGTGATGAAATCCATAATAGGGCCTCCTACTAAATTAAAAAGAAGATACTAGTGTTTCTGATTCTCAAACTCAGACAAAGAAAAAGAGAAGAGCATAATTTTTTAGTACTCCTTGGGTGTGCATAACATACATGCAAGCTAAAAGTGATTCTAATCTCTAGACTCATAATAAATTCAAGGAGAGAGCATGCAAATTAGAAGCATACCGAAAATGACATAGAATTCATTGATTATCTAAAACAAAGTGTGATCTAATCTATAAATCAAAGAAATTGAATTTTTTTCCTTACATCAGATTTATCAATAGTATGCTTTCACCATCTTATCCTAGCATTTTCCAATGTCTAAATTCAATATTAAAATAAGAGATCAAATCAATAAACCCTATATTTAATGACTATATTAGACCTATTACCAATGAAACAAGATCACTATTTAAATGACAGTAATCAAAGAACATAATCAAATCAAACTAATCTAACCTACTTTACCTCACTTGAAAACACCTAGCCTTACTCCATTGTCAAAAGTATAAGAATTATGTTGTTTTGTATGATATGTGGATTGCTCATACACTAAGCATAACCTTGTTGTACAAAAGTAGGATGTAAAATGAGTAGAGTTTAGTTGTTGAATCGAGGAGAGATTCAATGATCAAAGGATATTTAACTTATAGTTTTTTAAGACATGAGCTCAATAGTGTGAGATGTAAGATGAAAGATCGACAAATGAAGATTGATGAGAGATCAAGATCATGCATGAGTTTGCATGGAAAAATGAAGTGATGTACACTCACTATTTTTAGTAATCATCACTAAATTTAGTTTGGTTTCTAGGTTTAGGGTTTAGAAGAATAAAGACAAGACATACTATTACTACAAAATAAATAAAATAAATATTTTATTTATTTTTAAAGGAATGTGCAAACTAAATAAATTAAATGTTTTATTTAATTTTGTAGAAATAATTAACTAATTAAATAATTAAGAAATTATTTAATTACGATAGATGAGAAAGAATGCATGTTTATAAGAAAAATATTTAGAATAATCAAATAATTAAAAAACTATTTAATTAAAGGTAATGGGGGGAAATGATGAAATAATTAAATAATTCAAAATTATTTAATTAATGGTGGTCTAGATTTGTTAGTTTAATCAGATAATTGGAAATTATTTAATTAATAGTGATGAAAAGGGTGATGGGTGATAATGACTAGAAATGATGAATTAGAAGAACATGTGATGCATGATGATGACAAGAAATGTTAAATTAGAAGATTGTGTTACAAATTTTTAGGTGGACCTATAGTTTGTCATGTGTCAAGTTTGATCATTAACATTTGAAATTTAATACGCACCATAGAATGGAATCCTATTATCAATTCTATGATTTCTTAAGCATTTGATATAAATATGTTCTCTTTATTATTCTTTTGCTAGAAAACTTTATTTTTTAGTCTTTACATAAAAATTAAAAAAAATCAATCTTTTATGAAATTACATAATTATTTTTAAACATCGTCCAATTTAATAGTTAAAGGTCAATTTTAGTCAATAAAAATAGGATAAATATTTATCTTTTTAATGTGAGTGAGGCATAAAATATTATTAATTATTTGCTCATTGAACAAGATGATGTTTAACTAGATGTGATATTTATAATTGAATGCTCATTATATTTTAAATTCTATAAAAAAAATATATAACACCTCTTGTGAAAGTGTCTCCTACAAAATTTTATTCATTATAAAATCATAGAAAATATATAGATATAAATATATTTATGAAAAAAATACAACCAAAAAACCTTTATTTTTCTAATAAATAATATAGATATGAGACTGCCTACCTTTTTACCTTCCTATAATGGTTGATAAACATTTTATACCGCTGTGTCAGTTCTTACAGAACTGTTAGATGAAACGGTACCTTACACTTTAGATCTGAACGTGAAAACCCATCCTCAAGGAAATGGAGAATCTTATCTATACCGGATCTGGGCATGCAAGCACTGCACCAAGACGAACGACTGAAGACCAGATGCACGATTTTCCATTTTTACAATGTCGGAATTATAGGCTAATCTCCACTACATCATTTACTACTACAGCTTGTCCTGTCCACTCCATGTCAGCCTCAGTATCAGCAGTAAATTTCAGTATTAAAGAAGTAATATTCTGGGAGAGATTTGAAAGGATTTCATAAGTAGTATCATAATTTTCACATGTTTTCTGGGTGCAGTAAAATATATTACATTTTTCACTATTCTCTGTCATCGATGAATGCTTAACTCTATATAATGGTTAGTTCTGTTTTGGTATGCCCTCTTTTAGAGAGTACAGCTCCACAGTGCTGTAAGGAAAATACGCCCACCTTGCGAGGCACATGTCCTTCCCTGGCTTTGAGCCCACCTTGCGGGGCACTCCTTATGAAATCCA
>VDFB02110337.1:0-47526 GCA_007258455.2 Sequoia sempervirens
CCTTAATCTAATCACATGCCATCTTTGGTATGTCATCCAAGTAAAGCTTTCATAAGTGCTTTCCCTTTTAATCTTTGACCTCTACCCCATGTGAATTAAACATTCACATTTATTCCTCCAATGTTCCCCTCTTCCCCATAAAGGTTGTTGGGAAATTCTAAGCCTTCTCTCACTTGTCACATTAGTCACATGGGACAAGGACCTCTTTATGAGGACCTTGTCTTATCCCCAAGATACTCCCCAATCATGTGAATTTAAAATTCACATTTATTCTCCCAACAACTTCTCTCATCCCCATGATGATAAGAGAGGACTTTCTAAAATTCCTCACTTGTCACCATCATCCTCATATGGGGACAAAAACTTCCTTTTTGAGGAAAATTTCCCTTAATCCCAATGTACTTACAAGTACCTCCACCTCACATGCCCTTTCTCCACATCATTTGTCCTTTTTCCACCTCCCCTCCACATGACAAGATGTGAGGGCTTGTGAGTCCTCAACTCACCACAACCCTCCATCTTGTCCATGTTGGCTAAATCCTAGCCATTCAAATACCTATAGGCCTTTCCCCTAAAATAGAGGATTTTTGGATTCATTTTCTCATTATGCATTCATCCATTTAAGCTCTCCAACTTTCAACAACTCTCAAGAATTCAACTTCAAGCATCAAGCACACACACCTCCATTATTGAATCTTCAAGCCCATTTGCATCCATTTTGTTCATCTTATCACATACCCAAATCCATAATTTTTATCCTCATTGCATCCTCATCATTTTGCATCCATTTTTAGTCCATTTTCCATCAAGGAGCACACACTTAAGCTACATCAAAGGGCCAACCAAGAAGATCAACTCAGACAAGGCATAATCATTATTTTATCTTTCTTTGTTTGAGTTTAACTTGGGCTAATCTTGAGGTATTGTTGTGTTGTTTTTCTCCGTGTTGCATTTATTTATATTTTGCATCATTTAGGATAGTAAAAATAACGTTGCATTACAATTGGAATTTGGGGAATCAAATATTTTTAATGATTCAGTGATAGATTGTGTTGATACCATGGTGGATTCTTTCTCCTTTTTTGATTTGTGTGTAATCTTGTATTTCCCCATGGGTGTAGGTGTGAAATCTAACGAACTCCAAACATCATCCAACAACTTTGTCATGGCTGGAAGACACTTAACTTTATCCTCATATTTTAAAGGTTTGACTTTTGTAGTTGGTGTAAATGTGCTAAGAGGATTTTTCATTCCCATCTCAGTTTGTAAACACTGTTCAAATTTAGGGTCATCTTTTATCATGTAAACCTTATTGTTGTAAGCTTATTTTAGCATACTGTGTAGCATTGAAGGCACTGCATTCATTTCATGAATCCGTGGCATAATATTATATGAAAAATCATGGGGCATTGCATGGATGGGAGTTTGTAACACAACCTTTCCAACTTTAACAAGTAATGTTATCACACCAAGCAATTGCTTACCCACATTATCAAAACCTTTGATAGATAAATCCATGGGTTGAATTAAAGTTTTGTCTACTCCAATTTTATTGAAAAGACTCACACTACAAACATTTAGTCTTGAACCATTCTCAATAAGGGTACTTCTAATCTCAACCCTATTAATAATAGCCACTATCATCAAAGCATCATTTTTTTTTCTTTTCCAAAGGAGGTGATTCACTTTGATGAAAGAAAATATCCAAATTGGGTTGATTAATATTATCAATAAAATCTTCCACATCATTTGGTTGCACACTAGGATGGATAACAATATTTTTCAAATCCTTTTGAAGCATGTCATGAGAAGCAAGTAATGTTTGAATCAAATCCCACAAATATATCTTATCGGGAGTGTTACAAAGTTGCTCAACAAGATAAAATTACCACTATGTTGTGAGATGTTAGGTTTAGGTGGGAGATATGGTTGAGGTAAATGGATGAAAGTTGGTGTTTACTTTGGTTTCTTATTGTTTCTAGTGTTATATGTGTGAGCTACAGTATGATAACTTGGTTGTTGTGACACATGGTCACTATTAAGTTGTTTGGAAAAGTTTAATATAACACTTAGAGGTTTAGGAGGTCCTATAATGAGAGGTGACTTAAGAGGTCCAATAATTAGGGGACTTTTAGGAAGTCCAATAATTAGGGGACTCTTAGGAGTTCCACAAGGATTTTGAGGAGGTCTAATAATTAGAGGACTCTTAGGAGGCCAAAAGCAATTTGAGGAGGTCCAATAATCAAAGGGGACCTAATAGTCACTTGTGCATTCATAACCTCAATGGATTTGACTTCTTGTTGATGATATTTTATCTAGGGGGAATCTAAGGTTACCTTAGAATCTTCATCTATGTAACCCCTCTTACTATTTTTTGAAAGAAATATATTAATGATGTCATCTTCCTATTGCATAATATATTCCCAAGTGGGAGAAACATTGGGAGAGTGAAAAATAAGATTCTCATGAATTTCAATGATTAGATATTCTAATACGAAGATACCTTCATCACGGGGTGATCCCATAATATTGGGTTACACTTTTTGGCCAAACTTGACATTGAAATGAACATTTTGAACTAAATCTTCACTTTTTGAAACCTATAGCTACTAAACGATGAGGAATTTGAAGATGATGCAAATTAATGATTTTTGACATTTTGTCTATAGATTCTAAATATATATATTTTAAAGTTTTTGGAATCAAATTGCATTTATTTTTCCATCTCCTTCAATAACTAGTTTTTAACAATAAACAACATTTTTAAAGAGTGATGTTTACTGTGTACACATAACTTTTTTTCTATGAAGGATAAAATTCTATTTTTTTTGAATTTAGATTTGTAAGTACGATATCTAGCTCCTTCATTTGGTTTCATAGTTTTTTATTAAATCTTTTTTTTCTTAATTAAGTTTTGAAGTCAAACCAATTACAATTTAGACATAGGTTTATTGTGTAACACAACTTTTTTTGTATGTATCGAAATTCAATAATTTTTTTGTTGGATCAAGGACATCAATACCAAGAGCATAGATATTTTTAAGAATATTTTTTGGTAATCTACCATTTTTCCATGTGTAGAATAGAGAGCTTGATTTTAGATGAAAAAGCAACATTCACAAGAAATAAAAATAAATACAAGAATAAAATTAAATATATTTAAAGTTATACTTTTTGGGAAGATTCTAATAAGGACTACATACTTGAAAAACATAAATTTTGAATGAATTCATTTGGTCCCCCAAAAGGTAAATCAAAAATAGTTTTTTATCAACATTTTGATAGGTGTAGAGGAGAGTCCATTGTAGGTATGGTTTAAAACTAGTGGGGTTCTATCCAAGCGGGTTTTATCTAAGGGAGTTTGATCAAACCCTCTTCAATTATAATCCTTTAAATGGAACTTTTCAATGCTTAAATCATTATATTTATAAAAATATATGGTTTCAACAAAAATCAAGATGTCCCAAAAAGTGTAACCCATTATTGTGGAAACACTCCATGAGTAGGAGAAGTATCATGAGAAGGATAACTATGATTTTCATGATTTTCTATGATTGCATCCTCTTGCAACAAAAAAATCTCATGAATGGGAGATATGTTGGGAAATAAATGAAGACTAGACAAAGTGATATTAAGAAATGTGTCAATGATTTCATCCTCTTGTGTCATAATATCTTCCCAAGTGGGAGAAGTATTGGGAGAGGTATAAACAATACTCTCATGATGCTTAATGATTGTATCTTCTAACACCAAGGTACCTTCTTTGCAAGTAGGAGAGGTATTAGGAGAAGAACAACTATAATTGCCATGATTGTCCACGATTATATCCTCTTGCACCAAAACATTCTCATAAGTAGGGGAGATGTTGGGAGATGGGTGAAGAATAGGAAAAGTGATATTAATAAATGTATCAATGATATCATTCTCTTTCGCTAAGATACTCTCACAAGGAGGAGAGATATTGGGAGAACAACTAACATGCTTGTTAATGACCTCATTTTATTTTCCTAGATTGTACTCATAAGTAGTGATATTATAATTATACAAGCCATACTTTACCATCTCAAAACCAAATATTTAAAACTTGGGATCAGGAGCGGATCAATGGATTCCAGTTCGTCCGGGAATCAGATCAGATCCAGGTCAGGATCGAATGATCATCCGGATCAATCGAATCAGATCATTCGTCAGATCGATCCAAAATTCTGGTATACAAAAAATGTTGGCAGCTTGAACAATAAATGATAATTTTAAATGCAATTTCCATATCTAAGATACAAAAATTAATTGATTATAATATGCTAAATCTAAAATTGATGATATGAATATGCTTTTTGAAATAACATAATGCAAATTTTCACTTTTTAACTATATGCAAGACACCTAAATGCATGCAAATGATATTGTTTATTTGTTTCCAAATTTAAATGACCTAATGTAGAATTATGAATGCAATTTTAGTGTATATCTAAGCTAAAATGATTGAAATTAACCCTATTGCAACCTATGATGAAATATGATATGTAATTTTTTTGAATTTTTATGCCTTTTATGATGTAAAAATTGACTCCTAAATGAAAATTGCAAAACAATGTGATGCAAAACCTAGATCTAGGATGAAATGCTTTAGATTTTAGAAGGTCTATAGTGTTAACATGTCAAGTTCACCAAAATGAAACATAGAAAATGGCAAACCCTGAGATTTGACCCTAGGGTTTATGAACTTTTTCAAGATGTGTTTCATTAATTTATTAGATATTTGATATGGTAGTGGGGTTTGATGGATTTGGACAAGGTATGAGATTGACTTATAGCTTAAAAGGTGATTCAACCTTCCCTTGACCAAATCTAAATTGATCCCCATAATGAAGTGTAATGATCTCACTAACCTAGTGATACAAATTAGTGTTCTAATGCAAATATATTAGATCTGAGAAGTCATAGAGGAAATCAGACACCATAAACAAAAAGGAGAGGGTATTGTGCACCTATGGTATAAATTTTAGTAGAAATTATCGGTACATTGGTGTTAGGGGTGCCACTTTCCTACTAGGGATTTTTTGGATATGTTTTTGTAGTCCTTGGATGTTGAATCTTTACTTCTATTTCCCACTTGCAAATTGTCTAGGTCGCTTCTAGATATTTCTATAATTGACTTTTTGTGGGTTGTCAAGGACTAGGGTTTTGAATGCAACAATGAACAAAGTGTCTTCAAACTTCCTTTGATCCTCTTCAACATGTAACCTACACATTCAAAAAGAGGGAAAATGTTGTACCATTTTAGGGGTTTGACTGACCCTGTGTTAGTGTTTTCACTTCCACAATGGCAATGTCAATGATAAACTGATAAAGGAAAGGAAAGAAATATTGAATTAACCACTTGTTATAGATCACCACCCTTCAATGGCTTCCTTGAAGGTCTGAAGTCACACACATCACTTCAAGGACCTTAGATCTTTCTTGATAGATTTTATTGAATGCTTGGAGACCTACAACAATGCTAGCCTTCACAAAGTAACATGAACACACATAAACTTAGACATGATGTTGGATCTTGATGTGTTGTAATAATGCTCTAAAAATGCTTCTCTTAAATGCTCTTGACAATAGTATTTGATCATGAAAGAGTGTTAGATAGAGTGTTCTTCTCGTTAGTGAATGTTAGATTTGAAATGATACAATAACTAGGTATTTATACACATTTATTCAATCTCCCATAAATTAAATCCTGATGGTTGACTTTAAGTATTTGAATTTCAAATAATAAAGTGACACAACCAACATATTTGAATTTGGATCCAAAATAGGGGGACATAGGTGCCCTAGGTACTAGTGTCCCAACCTTATTTTTGAAAAGTTTAAAAGTTGGGGGAAAAGTATTAAATGAGAGCATTTATTTTATGGTTGCACATTGTCATAAAATATTTAAAATTTAAAGTTGTGCAGTACATAATTTAGGAAGTTGAATATTTAGTTAGGTCCAATACCTTGAATGGGAGAAAAAGATAGTGTGAAATTGCCAAGGGTGACAATTTACAATGCTACAAGCATTTTTTTATTCTTAACCACTGATTTGAAAATATTGAATCTACTAAAAGCATCATATTTATCTTTGAAGAATGTAACCCATGTCATCCTAGAGAAATCATCAATAAAAATAATGAAATACCTTTCTCCTTTCAGAATTTTTGTTTTGGTAGTTCCACACAAATCAATATGTATCAACTCCAAAGGTCTCCAAGAAGAATATTCTTTAGACTTGAAACTTATCCTTGTCTGCTTACCAAATTGACATTCATTGCACAATGTACTTGTAGGCTTGATTCTCTTAGGCATATCCTTTGCCACATGCAATGAGTTGCTCTTCACAAGATCGTAAAATTTTATGTGTTACATTCTCCTATGTCATATCCAACATTCACTTGCTTTTCCAAAAAGACAAGTTCTTCCATTGACATCTCTTAGATCGTATATGTCACCACTTGTCTTAGATCCTTCAACAACCAATTGATCAAACTTTTTTATTTTGATTTCACATCAAATTTTATTAAATATGAGATTGTATCTATTTATGCACATCTGACTCACACTAAGAAGATTGTGTCAGATTCCTTTGAGGGTATGTGCAGGATCATCATGGAAAAAACAGGCCCTTAAGTGGCGAAAAGTTCAAAAAAATTGAGTTAGGCAAGTTGACGTAAAAATTTGAATAAGTTATCTATATTATTTAAAAATCTATAAGAATAGAATCTATAGAAAATTAAATGTAGTTTCTAAACTACTAGATTTTTTAATAAAAAAATAAAAATCTATTTGGTCAAATTTTGAAATTTCAATGTAGTAGTACTTAAATTTCAGGAAAAAAATAATTAAGTGTTTGTCTAACCACCCTAACCACAATAAAATGATAATATTTTTATAATATTTTAGATATAAGTAGAGGGCGAGCATGTCCGATGTGATGCATATTTTTTGTAATTCTTTCCAAGTAAATAATTAATTATAATTTTTTATTACAACTTTCAAAAAAATATAAAAACTCGTATGTCTAACCACTTAACTTGTTCAAAACTTCATGAAATTCATTTTTTAATCCTATAGTATGCATAGAATGTGATGCATGTTTTAGTTTCAAAAAATGTGATACTGTTTGAAAGCTATATATGTTTTTCAATCACCCTATCAATTAGGACTTTAGTTGTAATTCAAATAGAAAATGTATAATAATTATTTATTAAATTCAAAGTAAATCATAATTTATATTGGTGGGAAGTTGAGAATGTCCTTTAAAAACCCTTTTCATTTCATCAATTTTGGGTTAAAAAAAAGTCGTCAACCGCATACCCTACACATACCCATCATATCCCCACTTTTGGCCCATCATGATTCTACACATACCCTTGACATAAAGAAAATATTTTGTTCTTCTCTTTCCATCAATATTGATAGAAACTTTTCCACAAATCTACACTAAAGTATCATCTCCAAGTTTGATTATGTCATCATTCCACTTCACAAGTTTGATAAAATTTCTCTTATCTCCTATCATGTGGTTTGAACAACAACTGCTAATCACCCAAGAATTAGCCTCATATTTTGCATGAAAATTAGTACCTTACATACAACACTTGGATCTTTAGCTTTATCTCCAGTCTTCTTAGTAGCCAAAAATAAGACTTCATCTTCATTATCTAGACCACTAGATTCATCATCCTTTGCAGAGCAGGAATTTTCCATGGAGTAGAGACTCTTCTTTCTACTAGGTTCTTTGTTTCTCTTATCAAAAAATTTCAAGGGACATTTAGAAGCAAAATTACCAACCTCTCCATAATTGAAACATTTGAAAGGTAGCTTACCCTTGTACTTTCTGGTACCTCTCTTCAACTTCGTTACAAAATTCACTTCCTCTTCATCAATGTCACTATCTAGATCATATTCTTTACGTGTTTCTTTCTTACTTGTTTTGAATTCTACTTCCTTCTTTGGACCTTCGTTATAAATTCTCTCATTTCAAATACAATAAGGGTACCATATAATTGATCCATTGAAAGTGTATCCAAATCTCTGGCTTCCTCAATAAAAGATACTTTACAACTATAAGATTTAGGAAGAGATCTAGTGATAACTTTAAAAAACCCCTCAAAAAAAGATATAAAATCCTAGTGAATCTTTCATTTTTTTAGGAAAAAATATTAATTTTTATTGGCGAATCTTTTCTTTTTTTGAAAAAAAATATTAATTTTATCAGTGACTTTTTTAAACATCACTAAAATTTTGTACAAAAATTTGGCGATTCTTGAAAAATAATAGGCAAATGCATTAACTATGATGGAAAATATATCCAATCTAAAAATAATTGTCATGGAAAAGTAGGGGCCTGAGGGTAGAAATTATCAATGGGTTGAAGGGGTAGACTATAATATTTACTTTCCACCATTGTTTTAAATTATAATATAATGATTCCTATTATATTATATAAGGTAAAATGTACCCATGATCTATAATTCTCATGGGGCTCAAAATTACTTTTAGATCATTGATCTAATGACCCTCATTGTACTCTGTAAGGTAAAATTTACCCACAATCTATAATGCTCATGAGACCCAAAATTGTGGGGCCCATGAGCATTACAGATCATGGGTACATTTTACCTCATGGAATACAAGTGCCATTAGATTATATTATAAATCAATGGTGGAAACTAAAGATTATAAATATGGTCCTAAAACAACTAATAATTATGATATACTATTGGCGAATTAATATAAAGATTTCTACTATAATTTATAAAATTTAGGAAAATCTAATCTAATCATGTATCAAATATTGTGGTGATTTTTTGAGTTGAATTTTTTAATAAAATAAATTATTTGGTGATTTAAATAAGACTATAATAAAATTTTGTAAAAATGTGGTGATTCAAGTCTCGTTGTAGCTCGAATTATTAGCCAATTTTGGATTCCCAAATTTCAACTATTAGCCAATAGGGGAATATTAGCCACTAAAAAAATCACTAAAGAGATCTCAATACCTTTTTGACCACCGAAAACTCTTCAAGATCTTCACCAATAGCTCTAATTGCATTGACCACTTCATCTACTCAGAGCACATATCTTGCATTTTCTTCATCCTCTAACATTTTTTCGGTTCTCAAACTCTCCTTTGTAGATCTACAACTTGGTTTGCTTTACTTTGATGTCTCCTTCATAGATTCCACCAAGCTTATCTTGTACTTCCTTTGCTAACTTGCAGTGCATTAGCTTTACTAGGTCAAAATTTGATAGCCCACGCAAGATATATATTTTTTCCTTTCCATTGTTCTTATAGGATTTTATCTCAGTTAGATCAGTTGGAGTAGCAGGAACAATATATCCATCTTTGACAGATTCCCAAACACCATATCCTAAAGAGGATAGATGAGTTTCCATCTGATATCTCCTAAAAGTGAAATTTGTTCCATCAAACCTAGGAACTTTGCAAGATCCTTCTTGTGCCATCCTAAATCTTCCTCAAGCTATTTAAATTGTTCTAAGGAACCAGGATTTGATACCAATTGTTGAACACACACTAGAATACTAAGGGGGGGTTGAATCAATATTATATCAAATCTCAAACCCTATGGATAACATTGAAACTTAAACTTTACATCACAAACAAAAACATGAAAGATGAACACAATACACAACACCACACAACACCAAATATACATGGAAAACCCCATAGGAGAAAAAACCACGGGGAGAAAAGTTGCTAGGAGCTCCTGCCATAATCTAGCCTCACAAATAAATCACGGCTACAACTTTGCTTTAGGGATACAACCCAAGGAAGCTACTACTCCCTATAGAAAGGTTTTAGGGTCACTCCCAAGGAAGCTAGAACTCCCTGTAGACTTTATTTTATGGCTTCAACCCAAGGAAGGAAATACTCCCTAAACTGAGAACAAACTTAGAAAATATTATAGCATGATAGTATTTCTACTATCTGAATTTGACAATGAAGCTCAATCTTTTTGATGATTATAATTTTTATTTTTCCATTCTCTTTTGATGATTGCAATTCTACTTTGAAAACTTCTACTTCTTCAAATGTCTTCTCTTTAGCTTACTAGCCCACTGCTTTCAACATTCAAGAATTTTTTCCTTTGGCTCACTACCTCCAACAATTAGTTAGTCACATTCTTCACTTTCCATCTATGACAAAATATAATCAACTTAAATCTAGACAGGATCTTCCACTTCTACTCTTTCTCCTTCATTAACTTACATAAACATCATAATGCATTACACATCCTCATTAGACTCAACCACACAAACTAGATCAAATAGGTTTACAATATATATATGATATTACATTGATTACATTACATATGTCAGCCTACAAAAAATAATATTACAATTACAAGTCAGTCAAAGATCAAACAACAACATGAAACGTGTAGAGAGAAAGACTCGAGTCCCAAACAGGCTACACACAACACTAGGAAGAGGGATACACCTTGCATATCCCAACACATGCTTAACTTGGTCCTAAACACTCTTCACAATATCATTATATAATTGAAAACATCCACACGCTTCACACATTCAAATTAGGTCAGCTTTAAGCAAGAAAACATGAAACTTGTAGCATGTCGGCTTTCAAAATATTGGCAATGTACATGAAAGATAAAAGATTACTTGTGATTCTTCCAGATGAGTCATCATGACCCATACAACACCTTCAAACACTTCAAAGACTCTGCAAAAACACTAGTACACCTTACACACCTTCAACATATCTCAGTTGGTCATGCAAAATCATAACCTATCAACACCTTCATTCTAGACCACAACTTGTTCTAGAGAAAAAAAATGATATATTATGGACAAACAAAAAACATCACATAATCTTTAGGAACATTCTTCGCTAGCCAATTCACCATTTCATATAGCAACAAGCTAGTGCAAGCCAACAAACATTGAGATAGATCATTGAACAACACAATTTTGAACATTGTCACACAAAAAATTCTCTATGGAAGGACAAATGGTATGAAACTTTGGATATAGCACCTTCATAGAAAAAAAACTTAACTTTTGAACCACACAACTATATCTGCAAACATGGAGGAATGTGAAGCCAAACTTTGCACCACTATGAGCATTCTCATAGAAACAACATTGCCTTCAAACTATCATATTCACAAACACCTTTCTGATATTCCAAACAACATGAAAATTAGATCACAAATGCTCTGAAAACATATGAAGCTAACTTCCAAACCATAGGAGCGCAACAGTAATAGAGTAGAGATGTAGAGCATCTCTCATAGACCCCTTACAACCAAATAGCCAAACTACAATACTGACAACCAAATTGCAACCAACTCCAACATTCTTTTGACATCAATGACAACCAAACTCACACTTTTGACATCAATGACAACCAAAAAACAACATATAACTCTCCTTATTATATGATTTATCTATGGAATAGGATTTATTCTTTGGTTGATCTGAATGTGGATTATTCTTTGACTTCTTTTGTTTCTTATCGATATATTTTTTGTTCTTTCACCTAACTAGCCAACAATGCCTGAGATTTAGATGACTTGATGGGACTCGTCAAGATAAAATTTTATTTCTCATGCATTAATATCTCAAAAAATGATACAATTGAAGGTGTAGTATATGTAGACCCCATAGTCAATAGGTATGCATATGAAATCTAGAAACAAAAGCAACATAATCAAGACCAATTTTTTTAAGCATAATTAGGACCAAGTTTTTTAATGTATTATAGACCAACTAATGTCCTTATTATAAATTCCACATTCTTTACATTTCTCTCTTAGATCATTAACCTTAGTGATGTAGTCCTGGATATTTTAAAAGTTATTAAGATCAAGGCTCATCAATTCATTATCAATTTGATAGCCTCTTACTTCATCTACAGTACCATAAAATGTTTTCAATTTTCCCCAAGTTTCATGATAATTCTTACATGATTCAATTTTGAATAATAAATTTTGAGAAACTAATTTATGAAGTCATCCAAGAGCTTTGGTATGTTAAATCATCCATTTTATCATTTTATATGCATTTATAGGTTCAAGTACCTTATTTTCAACATATAGAGTAACCTTCATTTATTAGAACACTCCATGCATTTTTTACCATGTTGAAAAGTTATATGATGTTAGAAAAGGAACCATGTTGAAAAGTTATATGATGTTAGAAAAGGAACCTTAGAATTGTCCATGAAAAATGGAAGAGCACAAGCAAATAGATTAAAACAATGCACCAAGAGACCCCCTAATCAAGCAATCAAGAATCCCCCCAATAATATGATGTGGTACGTTATATGTAGTGTGTTTACAATGCCAGAATTATGTTCCAAATTTAAAATGGTAAGATGGATCAAAGATGGGAAAATTACAACAGTATCTCACAATGATATCGTCAAACTAAAATTGTGCCATGTTGAAAAGTTATATGATGTTAGAAAAGGAACCTTAGAATTGTCCATGAAAAATGGAAGAGCACAAGCAAATAGATTAAAACAATGCACCAAGAGACCCCCTAATCAAGCAATCAAGAATCCCCCCAATAATATGATGTGGTACATTATATGTAGTGTGTTTGCAATGCTAGAATTATGTTCCAAATTTAAAATGGTAAGATGGATCAAAGATGGGAAAATTACAACAGTATCTCACAATGATATCGTCAAACTAAAAGTAACCAAGTTCCCAATATGATCACTAAAAATGAAGCCTTCCAAAGTGGAAAAAACTTCTCCAGGTTGCAATATGTCCAAGTAATCAACTAGAATGCAAATTTACATAAATATAAATAAAAGATACAAGTGGGGAGTTGAATCTAGAAAAGGTGCATGAATAGAAATTTAGAGATCCTCAATACCTTTCCAACATTGCGAGAATCACAGAAAATAGAGATTGTGGCAAAAAGTTAGAGCTTAGAGGTCCAAAAGGGAAAATTTGACTTCAACTAGCAATAAAATCCACCTGACGAAAAATATATAAAAAATTTGTGTACCACCTTGAAGTGCTCAAAACCAACTTTTCATTGATATCTCGTTTGCAAAATTTTGACACCTAGGTAGAAAGTTATTCTTCATAGAAAAACTGCCCAATTTGGGCCTTTGGGGGAAAAAAATAAGCACTAGGTGCTGAAAATATGGTCACTCCACATGACCACCTGTGAATTTTAAAAATTAAAATTAAAAAATTTAATGTTTCATCATTGGCAGTGGCCTTGGTGGTGGGGTGGCAGATGGCATGTGCCCTTGTGGCCTTAAGCCCTGAAGCCCTCAGCGAAACTGCTTATGTTGGATAGGACAACTAAGAAGGGGGGTGAATCAGTTGTCATAGATTATAACCTTAAATTCAATTACCAAAACTATCACATAAACTGATTAAGTGATTAGCCATCCAATGCAAATGCACAAACACAATAACACCAGATTTACATGGAAAACCAAATGAGGTAAAAACCACGATGAGGATTAACTCACACTATAGAGAATATCAAAACCAATTACAAAAAGGCTCACTGCTTGAGATAAGGCTCACTGCCTGAAATAAGGGCTCATTGTCCAGAGGGATACAACTTGGAGGGCTCACTGCCACAGAGATACAAATAAGACAAAGAAGACTTGTTATAGAGAGAAAACAATCACAATTCAACAAAGATTCCACCACAATCATTGATCAACTTGCATGAACGATAGAGTTCACCTTCTGCTCACTACATCCGGAAACTCAGCATTAAGCTTCTCACTGATCAACCACACACCTAACTCACACACTTTCAAAATAGCATCAAATTCATGTCTTCTCTTTCACTTATCTTCCTTCTTTTCTTATATACAATTTTCATTGCTAGCACATTCTGTATTTATACTATCTCCAACCTTGAAAAGATACAAATTCAGCCATCCAATCTTCAAATTCAAGTTAGGTCGGTGTCAAACATCCTAGGGTGGAATTAGAATGATGGCAACCCAAACACACACTTCATCGGGACCCATAATAGATCCAACATGCTTCATCAACATTGAAGATAGTGCTTGACATACGATCGACCAAACTAGTGTAAAACACATAGGTCAATTAAGCTTGATACTTCCAAATGTCGAAACCATCTTCAATAGAACCAGTGCAACACAACTCTAGAACCACATGCCATATGACTTCATCAAAGAGAAATCTAGACCAACAACAATTCTCTTGGACCTTAATTAAAACACAAAGAAATATAATTCACAAGCACCAGATCAACATCCTCAATAGTTGAATACTTTTTTATTTATTTAAGGGGTAAACACTTTTGACCGGAGCTATGAACCAAAATACAACCATTCAATAATATCACCCCAATGGGGTTTGAACCTTGGTGGCAAGAACAACAATGCCACCTATAAACCATCACACCATGCCAATACCGGCAATGTTTATTTTTTTAGACTGTAGGAATCGGGTAGCATGACCCCATATAAACTGTAGTGCGCCTGGTAAACTTTTTAACGTGACCGGCGGCGCTGGTGCGACACGCCCTCCGGTACCACGGGGGTGGGGGAGACTAGACCTCATGACCAACCTCC
The DNA here is from genome assembly GCA_007258455.2 of Sequoia sempervirens. Lineage (NCBI taxonomy): Eukaryota > Viridiplantae > Streptophyta > Pinopsida > Cupressales > Cupressaceae > Sequoia > Sequoia sempervirens. Next base: position 14,606 of record VDFB02110337.1, read on the forward strand.
TGCAATAGGAAAGATTTAGCCAACCGAGCTAGGGCCTCAACCCCTCAATAGTTGAATACTTGTAGCCTTCTTTTAACACAATTTGCTCAATATCCTCAACATATATAGTCAACAACAACTAGTAGATAACCAACTGACCAGTTGACATCAATGTTGACTAGTTGACATCAATGACAACACTTTAATTCCTCTTCCATTCTTGCAACAATATCCCCCTTTGTCATTGATGGATACACATGATGAGAAAAACCATCAAAGACACCATACCGGTTCTGAAAATACTTCTCAAGAATTTTCTTTTGCTTCTCCCCCTTATAAGATCATCTTCCTCATTACCTACTTTCTCTTATTAATTTTTTTTCCTTTTCACATGCTCTCTCTCTCTCTCTCCTTCCTTTTTTTCACATGCTTTCTCTCTCCTTTTTTTTTTCACATGCTTTCTCTCCCCGTTTGACATCAATGGCAAAGGAAAAATATATGTTCATTGAAACTTCCTTTGACATGAAAACAAAATACTCATAATGACAACACTTAAAAATCTGCCTACTCCCCCTGAGGAGTAGCCACCAAAAACATTTGTCCAAAAAGATAGAACCATGAATCCACTAGACTGATGCATCTCCAAGTGCATCTTAGTTTGTAAAAGGAGGGGAAATAACCCCTAGCTTAGCCCAGAGATACTCAAGAGTATCTTTAGGAAGAGCATTTGTAAATATATCTGTAATCTGATCCTTTTTTAAACAAACTCAAGCTTGACTTCATTCTCCATGACCTTCTCTCTTAAGAAATGATACCTGATAGATATATGGTTCATTCTTGAGTGCATCACAAGATTATTCAAAATGTTAATTGCACACGTATTATCACAGAAGATAGGAATAGGATCATCATGTAGCATTGCAGTATCCTTTAATGTTTGTTTCATCCATAAAACTTGTGTATAGAAAGATGCAACATCAATATACCCAGCTTCAATAGTAGACAAAGAGACTGAATCTTGCTTCTTACTCAACCATGCCACCAATCTACATCCAAGAAAGAATGCACCACCACTTGTACTCTTTTTGTCATCTATACTTCTGACCTAATCTGCATCTATATAAGCATGAAGTGTAAAATCAATATCCTTAGGATACCATAATCCATAATCCAGAGTGTCATTCAAATATTTGAATATTCTTTTAACTACAGTAACATGTGTTTCATTTGGATCTTCTTGAAATCTAGCTACAAGAAAAATCACATGCATAATATTTGGTCTAGTAGCAATTAAATACAGTAGTCCACCAATCATAGATCTATACTTGCTCTGATCAACCTTAGGTGAATCATCATATTTTCCTAACTTGTAACTAGTCACCATAGGAGTACTTACTGGTTTGGAACTATCCATCCCAAATTTTCTCAACATCTCTCTCACATACTTAGATTGTGAAATGAAAATTCCTTTCTCTGTTTGATTAATATGTAGCCCAAGAAAGAAATTCATCTCCCCAAACATAGAAATTTCAAATTATTTTTGCATCTCTTTTGTAAACAACTTGCACATCTTTTCATTTCCTCCAAAGATACTATCATCAACATATATAACTACAATCAAGATCTTGTCATTTTTAGTCTTGAAATACAAATTACTATTTGTTGTACCTTTGTTGAATCCTTGTTGATTCATATACTTATCTAGCCTTGCATACCAGGCTCTAGGAGCTTGCTTCAATCCATATAAAGATTTCTTCAATCTACACACCATATCTGGTTGATCTGTTAGCTAAAATCCTTCTAGTTCTTCCATGTAGACCTCTTCATCTAGTTCACCATTCAAAAATACTGACTTGACATCCATCTGATATACTTTGAAATCTTTATAAGTAGTTAATGCCAAGAAAATCTTTATAGCTTCCATTCTTGCTACTTGGGAAAAAGTTTCCTAAAAATCTATACCTTCCACTTGTGAGTAGCCTTTACATACAAGCCTTGCTTTGTTTCTAAAAACTTTCCCATTTTCATTCAATTTATTTATGAAAACCCATTTTGATCCAATAATATTTTTGTCTATCAGTCTTGGGACGAATTCCCAAGTTTGATTCTTCTCAATCTACAAAATTTCTTATTTCATTGCTTCCTTCCAATATTTATCCTCACAGGCTTCACTTACTGACTTCAACTCAATCTCATATAATAAGCACAAATTTACTTTAGCAGCAACTTTGCTTCTAGTTAACACATCTTTTGTCTTGTCTCCAATAAACTGACTTTCTAAATGATTCCTCTACACATATTTCGGTGTTCTAGGGAACATCACCAAAGTATCTTCTCTTTCATTATGTTCATTCTTCTTTTTTTGTTCATCTTTATCCTATTCTTCCATAATTTGTTCTATTCTTGCACAGTCATGTTCATCAAACGCATATCCATTAATATCAATAGAATTCTTCATTGTTTCATTAACCTTCACATTCAAGCTTTCTACAATCTTCCTCAATCTTTTGTTGAAACATCTGTATGCCTTGCTTTTAGTAGAGTAGCCAAGAAATATTCCTTCATCACTTCTTGCATCAAATTTTCCCAATGTTTCCTCATCTCGTCTGATATAACATTTGCTTCTGAATACCTTGAAACATTTAACTGTAGGAATTATTTCATGTCATAGCTCATAGGAATTATTTGTACTATTTTCTCTTTCCTAAACTTGATTGAATACATATACAGCAATGTGAATAGCTTATTTCCAGTAAACTTCTGGTAATCCTGCTTCAGTGATCATTGACCTGACAGCTTCTTGAACTGTTCTTTTTTTCCTTTCAACAAATCCATTTTGCTAAGGGGTTCTCGGAGAAGATAATTGTGTCTTTGTTCCATGCATTTCACAAAACATATTCAACTCATGGGAGGTGAATTCTCCACCTCTATCAAATCTTAAGCATTTTATCTTCAAATTCACTTCATTTTCAACCATGGCCTTGAATGCCTTGAATCTATCTAGTGCATCTGATTTCTCTCTTAGAAATGTAACCCATGTATATCTAGAATAATCATCAATTAAAAGCATAAAGTACCTTTCACCAAGTAGACTTCACACTCTCATGGGACCACAAAGATCTGTATGAACCAAATCCATTAGTAGATTGTTCTCTTGATTTGTAATGATTTCTTGTTTTCTTCCCGAACTAGCAATTGCTATAGATAACATTTATAGGATTTGTAATTATTGGTAGATCTCTCACGACCTGAACAATACTGATACTTGCCAAGTTATCAAAATTCATGTGACACATTCTCCTGTGCCATAACCAACTATCATTTATCTAAGTCATAAAACATCGTCCATCAGCACCTTTAAGCTAATAAATATTCCCTTTAGATTTCTTTCATGTAGCAATCAATGTTCTGGATCCTTTTCGGATCTCACATTTCTCATCCTTAAACACAAGATCATATCCTTTTATGCACATTTGACCAATGCTCAACATATTATGCCTTAAACCTTTAACATAGTAAAGATCCTCAGTATGATGCTTTCCATCAAAATTTATTGAACCTATCCCACATATTTTAGCACCAGTACCATCTCCAAACATAACCAGACCTCCATCATATTTCTCAAGTTTCACAAACTTACTCTTGTCACCAGTCATGTGATGTGAGCAACCATTGGCATTCATTGTCAACTATGTAGCAATCAATGTTCTGGATCCTTTTCGGATCTCACATTTCTCATCCTTAAACACAAGATCATATCCTTTTATGCACATTTGACCAATGCTCAACATATTATGCCTTAAACCTTTAACATAGTAAACATCCTCAGTATGATGCTTTCCATCAAAATTTACTGAACCTATCCCACATATTTTAGCACCAGTACCATCTCCAAACATAACCAAACCTCCATCATATTTCTAAAGTTTCACAAACTTACTCTTGTCACCAGTCATGTGATGTGAGCAACCATTGTCAACTACCCAAAAGTTCTTTTCATGTTTAGCATGTAGGGCAGAGATAACTGTACCTTCATTTTTATCCTTCTCCTTCTCTTTCTCCTTCTTCGGAGGACTTTCCTTTGACTGTTTTTTTGAATTATTAGAAGTAGGTTCATCCTTAATCACCAAGAACAAGCATTCATTATCGTCTGGATCTTCATATTCTGAATCTTCATCTAGAATACTATAATTCTCATTAACATAGTAAGGTCTATTAATCTTCTTTCCTTTCTTTTCTTTCTCATATCTTTGTTTATTCTTTTTAGCTCTTTCCAGAAACTTTGCAACACAGTGACCAATTTCTCCACAACTAAAGCACTTAAAGGGAAATTTACCTTCATACTTACTAGAGCCTTTTCTCATTCTTCTTACAAAGTTAGCCTTGATTTCATCAAAGTTTTCTTAATCCAGATCTTCAATTTTTGTAGCTTTAAAAATAGTCTATTTTTCCTCCACTTCTTAGATTTGGCTTCCTCATCTCATAAGATGTCAAAAATCCTAGCAGAAGATCCTTAGAACAAGTCTTATAATCTATAGTCTGCTCAATAGCACTCACCTTTTCATTGTAAGCATCAGGAAGAGTTCTGAGAATCTTCTTTACAATTCTAGTTTCATCTATAGTAGCGCTAAGAGATCACATTCCAGCCACTACCTCATCCAATCTCTATACATAAGCTTTAACATTCTCATCTTTGGACATATGTATAAGATCAGACTGTGTTTCCAAATTCTGTATTTTTTCCTCTTTTACCCTTTCATCACCATCATGCACTCTTTCTAAAGCATCCTAGACTTCCTTAGTTTTCTTCAAGTTCTAAACCTTAATCAACTCAGAATGTACCAAACTATTCTTCAAAATGAACTTTTCCTTGTTATTCGCTTCATGTGCTCTAATTTCTTTAGGTGTACTCATACCATTAGTAGGAGGAGTGTAAGGATTCTTATAAGCTTTCTCTACATCATATTCGTAATACTCCAGATATTCTTCCATCAATACTTTCCAGATACCATAATTATTTCCATCAAACCTTAGATAATTAGAGACCATATTACTAGCCATCCTAAACCTTCCTCAAGTGGTTAAGCTCTTCACCAAGAAACCAAGCTCTAATACCAATTCTTGGATAGGACAACTGAGAGGGGGGAGGTGAATCAATTGTCATAGATTATAACCTTAAATTTAATTACCGGAACTAACACATAAACTAATTAAGTGATTAACCATCAAATGCAAATGCAAAAACACAATAACACCAGATTTACATGGAAAACCCAATGAGGGAAAAGCCACGATGAGGATTAACTCACACTATAAAGAATATCAAAATCGATTACAAAAAGTCTCACTTCCTGAAATAAGGACTCACTATCCACGTGGCTACAACCTAGAGGGATCACTGCCACAAAGATACTAAGAAGACAAAGAAGAATTGTTACAGAGAGGCAACAATCCCAATGCAACAAAGATTCCACCACAATCACTAATCAACTTGCATGAAAGATAGAGTTCGTCTTTTGCTCACTACATCCAGAAACTCAGCGTTAAGCTTCGCATTGATCAACCACACACCTAACTCACTCTTTTAGAATAGCATCAAATTCATGTCTTCTATTTCACTTATCTTGCTTCTTTTCTTATGTACAATTTTCATCACTAGCACATTTTGTATTTATACTATCTCCAACCTTGAAAAGATACAAAATTGACCATCCAATCTTTAAATTCAAGTTAGGTCGGTTCCAAACATCCTAGGGTGGAATTAGAATGAGGGAAACCCAAACACACGCTTCAGCAGGACCCATAATAGATCCAACATGCTTCATCAACTTCGAAGATAGTGCTTGACACATGGTCGGCCAAACCGGTGTAAAACACATAGATCAATTAATTTGAATACTTCCAAATGTCGAAACCATCTTCAATAGAACTAGGGCAACATAACTCTAGAACCACACACCATAAGACTCCATCAAAGAGAAATCTAGACCAGCACCAATTCTCCCGGACCTCAATCAAAAAACAAAGAAACATAATTCACAAGCATTAAATCAACATCCTCAACAATTGAATACTTGTAACCTTCTTTTAACATAATTTTCTCAATATCCTCAACATATACAGTCAACAACAACTAGTAGATAACCAATTGACTAGTTGACATCAATGACAACACTTTCATTCCTCCTTCATTCTTGCAATAGCTTGTAGGGATTAAGCTTGAACTAGACACTAAATATTTCTAGTAGAAATAAAATGGCAGCAAAAAACTTTAAACATGTAAAAAAAACTTTGACTAGTGAAAACAATATTTTAATAGTAAAAAATTGCAATCGTACTTCTTGATGGTGATAGACTAATGTAGTCATACTTGCTTATGCAGAGGATGGTGCAGATGATGTGACCATAGAAGAATATTCCTACAAGATATTGATGGTATAATACAATAGACTACTAATGCCACCTGGTATGGATTGTACTGTACATATTTTGTGAAACTATACAGATTGATTTTTCTACTTAGTCTACAAACCCTCAAAAATATGGCCTATTTTTTTTTCCAAAATACCAATTATTTCATATAAAATGGGGGTTTATGGGCCTTTTGGACTCAACTGAGAGGTTCGTTTCACCCCAATGCACACCCTACAAAATCTCAAGCTCAAATCACCCTCAAATTTGAGAAGGGGTTTTACAATTTTGAAGCTCTAATACCATGTTAGAGTCACTCAAAGACTCAAGCCTCTAGGATCACCTAGAAAAACCAAAAATAACCATCTACAAGAGGGAAAAGAAAGAACATGAAATTGCAATAATGGATGTAATATATGGCCAATATGCAATACTCAAGATTGTAGTGATATATTGGACTAACTCAACTAAACTGAAGTGTCTAAGATGTATAAATGATGCCTTGCTTATAAAGGAGAAATGTGGGATAGGATTAGACAAAATCTTCACATGTATCTTAATCTTGTAACAATGAGATAACTACCCCCAACAAATATTAAATGACTTTGGAAACAAGCATTAAATTCCAAAAGATAAGATAAGATCTAGTGAAAACTAATGCTTAACTAGAAAGATTCCCTCCTAGGACCTAAATGGACTTAACATTTAAATAGGACCTAGATAGGTAAAACACCTATTTACACCAACATCTTTCATAGATGAATCATCCCTCTACTTTTTCTTTCTCACTACCTATTCCACCTTATTCATCTCATGAGGATACCTTTTCACTTGAGGATGCTTTAGATGATGGTCATTTTTCACTAGCTTTGCCACCTACACCATCACCTCTACCCCCACCTCCTACTCATGTTTTTCCTATATGGGTATGTAGTAGTATTCAAGAGGCTAGATCTTTATCTTGTGAGCCTATGTGTTCTCACCACACTCACTCACAAAATTCCAGCACTAGTCTTTTGATTCATGCTATATCTACTAATCTAAAAAGTTTTGTAGAGGCTTTTGGTATTTTAGAATGGTATAGTGCTATGATAGATATGTATTCTTCCTTTATGAAAATTAACACATGGTATTTGGTTTCTCTTCCTAAGGGAAGAAATATGGTTCAATATAATTGGTTGCACCCCACTAATTATGCTAGTAATGGTTCTATATAAAGGTATAAGGCATGCATTCTATCTATATGGTTTTCATAAGTTGAGGGTATTAATTACTATAAGATATTTTACATAACATAGCCAATATGGATCCAACTCACCTTGTATTTACTATCACATATTAAAGATGGTCAATTTTTCTAGATGGATGTGAAGATTTTGATTTCTTGTATGATGATCTTCATGAGGATGTCTACATGGAGAAACCTCCATAATTTATGCAATAATATTCACTTGTTTTTAGTCTTAGACATTATTTGTATGGTCTCAAACAAAGCTCTTGGTCTTGTTATGAGAAGATTTATGGTTTCTTGATTGCATCTAGTTTCACTCACTACCACTTAGATCACTTAGTGTTCAATAAGGGAAATGGAGATGATATTTTGATACTAGTCTTATACGTATATGACTTGATTCTCACTAGTATCTCCTCATCCTTTATAATATTCAATAAAAATTTATTGAGTAATTTGACATGATTAATTTGGGTTTCTATTTTTCTTTATTGGTCTTCAATTTTTAAAGTATTCTAAGGAGATCTATATTTACCAATAAAACTATGCCATTGAATTTCTTCAGTATTTTATCATGGTTGATTATAATCCTACTCCTACACCATATTATTCTATTGTCACTTTGACTAACACTTGCATAACACCTAGTGTTGATGCTAATTTTTATAAAAAGTTAGTTAGTAGTATTTTATTTTATTAACACATGAAAAAAAACTCCTTCCCAATCTCACGGCCAGACAACAACTTCAATTTGAAAATTTCTTTTGTCAATTGTATCCAATCCTAAATTTCACAATAAAATAGAGGGAAACAAAAGTATTACTGGTATTTAACTTTTATCAACATTCAAAGTTAAATTCTATCTAATTTTGAATGCACTTCCATTAAATCAATTGATTATACATTGATTAGTCACAGGAAAATATACTTTACAAACTAATAATTTAATTTTTCTGTGTAAAATCCTCTTTATTCTCCACCTTTACTCTGCCCACTGTTGGAACACGTTTATCGTTGCGCCAAAATATCAACCTATTAACGCCCGATACAAATGCTAGAGATAAACAAATCCACAGGAGGTGGTTATTCCATGTCCCAAATCCAAAGTGCAATGTTGGAAATTAGTCCAATAATCCCCCCTCAACACACTCAATGATATTTGAACTCATGACCATGGCTCTAATACTATTTGTTGGAACATGTTTGTCATTGAACCAAAAGATCAACATGTTAACACTCGATACAAATGCTAGAGGTAAACGTATCCACAGAAGGTGGTTAGTCCATATCTTGAATCCAAAGGGAAACATTGGTGGTTAGTCCAACACCCACAATCCTCTATTATTTCCTTATATCTACCTTATACGAGACTCGGCCTATTCATGGTTTTGATCTACAATTTTTATTATTTATTTCAACTTAAACACTTACCTACATAGCATCATCCCTCCTTTATCTCTTTGTATTTTATTGTGGTTTATTTGTCCCTCCCTCTATGCAGTCTCTCTAGAATCTATTAGCTCCACCTGCTCTCCACTCCCTTCCACTCTCATGCACTAGTTTTAGTTTTATTTTTCTCTTTAACCAATCAAATCACCTTACCACCACGCAACTTCCACTTTCTTCATATCAACATGGATGGTGTCATCTCCAACTCAGATTAGTTCTTCTTGAATATTCCTTTTCATTTGTAACTTTAATTTAGAATACCATCTTGGATGGTGTGGATCCCTTCAAGCCTCTACACAACCCCTTTTTACTCTATGCCCTTTTTTTTGGTTGTGTGTGCCCCCTCCTATCTCTCTTCAAATGACTACCTCCTAATTTTTTTTCTTGGTCTTCTTTAATTCAGGCCCACATGACCCTTGACTTTCCAAGTATAATCCTTCCAGGCCTACGACTCTAACTCTTCCTACAAAAATAAATCTTAAATTTTGTCTTTTATTGTTTACACTATATGACATGATGGGTTCTTGTGGAAGAAATGCAGCTATGATTACTTTCTTTTCCTTCACATCTTCAAATTTTTGCTCCCACCAAAGCCTTCGGTTGTCATTTGTGCCTTCTCTAGAAGCATTCTTCAAGAATATAGAGAGCTCCTCGTCTGCTTATCTATTCAATTGAATGATGGTTGGTTGATGTATACATACTTGATTCCATTTGATTCTCATTGATTGTAGCTAAATCATGGTGTATTTTTTCATCTATATTTTGATCTATCCTAGTCTCATTAGTCACGTTTAAATGATGTGTTGGTGCATGTTAATATATTGATATGTCATATTTTTTGTGGCCAAAGCTAAATTTTCAAGTGCAGCATCTATATCAGCACAATCCATAGATTGAATTGTAGACTTAGAAGGATCATCTGTAGGTACAAGAATTTCAACTTTACCTCCCTAGATGCTCTTGCATTAAACACACTAAGTGGTAAATTTGTGAGCATAATCTCACAAAGGTGGATTTGAGTAGTCAAATTACTCTTCCAGGTTGCAACCAACCTATAGCAACTCCATCGCTAAACCCTATGCTTAAATTAATTATTCTTCATCTTCTTCTAGCACTTCACCAAAACTAACTTCAAACTCCTCCAACAAATCTGCTCACCATTCCTCCTCTCTTGTGTACTTGCATCTCCCATGTGCTATCCTTCTCCTCCAAAAACTTCATCTTCTTCTCTCCTCCTTTATAGGATTCACCCTACCACAAATTGACTACATCCACCAAGCTCCACCTACATCATCCTCCAAAACTCTACAAGTAAATATGCATCATCTACATACAAATATGAAACTACAACTATATGATCTCTCTTTCCATATGTATACTTTCACTAACTTAAAATGTTACTCCATGCACGTGAAGTTACTATGATAAAATGTATACATCCTCAAATTTTTATCCTCCATCATTTATCCATACCTCAAATCATGAGTTATTTGGTTACATTATATTCTTGTTGGATTTCATCATCCAACATAGACATCCATGAAATCTAGAAGCCTATCATCCAATCATCCTATCAACATCAATCAATATGCTCAATCCTAATCCATTATGGGTATGTGCAGGATCATCATGGAAAAAAAAGGCCCTTAAGTGGCAAAAAAATTAGAAAAATTAGAGTTAGGCAACTTGACATAAAAAAATTGAATAAGTTATCTATATTATTTCAAAAATATGAAAGAATAGAATCTATAGCAAATTGAATGTAGTTTCTAAACTACTAAGTTTTTTTTTTTTAAAAAAGTCTATTTGGTGAGAATTTGAAATTTCAATGCAATAATACTTAAATTTTAGGCAAAATAATAAGTAGGTGTTTGTCTAACCACCCTAACCACAATAAAATGATAATATTTTTTTATAAGATTTTAGACATAAGTAGAGGACTCATGTTCAAATGTGATGATATTTTTTTGTAATTTTTTCCAAGAAAATAATTAATTATGATTTTTTTATTAAAACTTTTAAAAAATATAAAAACTCATATGTCTAACCACCATAACTTGGTCAAAACTTCATGAAATTCAATTTTTCTTTTTTAATCCTATAGTATCGAAGCATAGAATGTGATGCATGTTTTGGATTCCAAAAATGTGATACCATTTGAAAGCTATAGATGTTTTCCAATCATCCTATCAATCAGGACTTTAGTCATAATTCAAATAGAAAATGAATAATAATTATTTATTAAATTCAAAGTAAAGCATAATTTATATTGGTGGAAAGTTGAGAATCTCTTTTAAAAACCCTTTTCATTTCATCAATTTTGGGTAAAAAATAATTTGTTAGCCACATACCCTACAAATACCCATCATATCACCACTTTTTGGCCCATCATGATCCTGCACATACCCTTATCTAATCTACATCCATGGTATGTACATAATCTCATATGATCTCTCTCAAGTCATATTTTATACATCATAACACATTTTTCTCATGCCTTGTCTTTTCAAGAGACCCCCTAGGCTTCATTCCATTCAACAACTCTCTTGAAGGGGCATCACTTCCACCATCATCCTTAAGCAACTGGGGGCAACTTTTTACCAAAGCTTCACTTCATCCCATCCTACTTTTTATTCTTCTTTGATACAATGCCACTTAATTATGTATATTATATCAAAGAGGGGAAACATGTAGACACCTAAATATTTCCCTAGTGTACCTAGTTTTAATTAACTAAACACATCACCTAATACAAGTCCCCTTCACCTAAGTTCTTCCATCACTTAATTAAATAATCATATTTTTTAATAAATTCCCCTTTTTCATCTCACCTCATAGTAAATAAATAAATAATTACATATTCTACCTATTTTTCATCTCTCAGATGGCTAAAATAATTAAATAATAATATTATTTAATTATTCCTATATTCACTCAACACATTCCAAGAATAAAGGGAACCTAAGAACACTTGTCCTTATGGTCCCATTATTCTCTCAACCTATCCCAAAATTATAGCTTTCCTAGATACACATGCCCCTTATTTCCCTCATGGTCATAACCACTTACTAAATTTAATAAGTTCATTTTAGCAATTCACAATCTAACAACCTTCATCTCCACCCTCCAGATCCTCTCCTTGATCTTAGGGAAATTCTGTCAATCATCATCCACTGTTGATCTCACCATCAAATCTTGACTAGATCCATTCCCCCTTTCAAAATTCTATAAATTTAGACACTTTTTTCTTCATTACAATCCGTCGTCACTTGAGATCACTTGGGCTAAGTAGATGTTGTTGAATCAAGAAGTCTTCAAGCAAAGGAGCATCCACATACCAACTAGCCATTGGATCAAATCAAATCACAATAGAGGTTATGGCAACTTTTGAGTTTACTACTTATGTTATTATCATGTTTTGAGTTCCATTGTGACCTCTATCTAGAGGTTTTGTCTTGGTTTGGATAGGAACATACATGCTTGTTTTCTTCCATTTTGCATTTCAAATCATAGGCATTACATACATATCTAAGGCTTCCTTACGATCCTAGCACATAGTTGTTTCAAGAGAGACACATTTATAAGGCAAGAGGAATAAGACCATATTTGTTTCATAACAAATAAAAAGACTTTGAAGATAAATATGTTGGTTAACAAAAGTTTATAGTGGTAATGAAAACTAGGAAATGTAATCCACATAAGGATTTTGAGCTTGTTACATTGTTCAAAATTATGAATGTCCTAGCCCAAGAGGCAAGTAAATTCAAAGTGTTCATAATTAATCATGGCTCATGATTAACCATAATAATGCAACATTAAGGATTTAAAAATAAATTAAGAGAAAAATATCCAAATGATTGTATTTTACACCACCTCAAGTTTTATACCAAGAGGTTGGTATGTAGATTTAATTCAAATTTTATCTTACCTTGTAAATACATTCAACCAATAAAATACTTTATTGAAGTGTGTATTAATTAAAAAGAAAAGATAAAATTTAAGCATTTATTTAATATAAATATTTAATAAAGATTCTTCATGTTGATGATAATTATCTCAAAAAAAAAATTGGAGATGAATTTACAAACTTTCTTTAAGACCATAGTCACTCATTCCAACTTCACAATTATATTAATAAATATGTACGATATGAAGATAGCCCTTATAAAAAAAAACATATTATCTAAAAATAAATTAACAAATCTGAAAAAAAAAAAACAAATATATAATTAATATAAAGAATATAATAAACCTCACTTAAATCAAACATATACAATGTAATGATAAATAAAGAAAAAGACTTATTCAAAAACACTTCTCTTCTTTTTTTTCCTTTTGAACACCCATTCTTTTAACTTCAACAACTTTTTTCCTGCAAACATTGTATAATACCCATAAAGCATCACATATACAAAATAAAGTTTCCAATCAAAAGAACCCGCCATTAACAAAAACTTAAAAACAAGAAAAAACAAAAACCATCAAACCAAACCACTAAAGATAAAGCTCTGATGCGTTGAATTTGGCAACTCATTTATAGTCTAACTTGGATAAGATTGTAAATAGGACTTCTCATTTGACTGGTAACTCCATAGGTGTGAATGCAGAAAAACAATCATACATTCCACCACAAAATATCATAAATTGTAGGCGACAATTGGCGTTTGTCAAAGCATATACTAATTCCCAGTTGCCCTTCAAAGTAAGGATAAACATGAATTACCAGTATGCCTATATAATCCTTTGGGCTATGCAATACCATCACAAACCTTTGCCTCTCTGTGGAAGTTGAAATAGGAAGACATTTTGTTTTTGAAAGGAGGACAGAAATGGCGAACACCAGAAATTTCCAGCAAAGTTTGGGTCTTTCAGGTCTGGTATTATATCATTCTTAACAATTGATATCACTATTCAAAAGTTCATTTTTCGTTCTAAGGTGCATGGATTTTAAGAATAATTGTTATGTGGGCAGGGGTGATATTTGTGATTGTAGTAAGTTTGATGGCATCCTCTGTTCAGGAAGGTAAAGTTTGTTTAAATATGATATTTGTTGTGGTTTTTAGTTTTGGGGTATTTTGATGGTTTCAGATAAATTTACTGTTAACAATTAACCGTTATGACAAATTCATTTCGTGGAAAATTCACTGTTAGTAATTCACTGCTGTGGATAATTTATCATATTAACATTTTTGGCGATGAATTGTTGGATGAATTGTTGATGGTGAATTGTTAGTGGTGAATTTTCCATGAGATGAATTTGTAATGGCGATAAATTGTTAGACGGTAAATTGTTGGTGGTGAATTTTTCTTGATAGTGAATTTTCCTAGAGTCTATTTTAACATATTTTGGGTGTTTGCCTTGAAAAAAGGGATGGCATGCCCACAATACTGCTTAGATGTGAGCTATACCACCTGCACGTCAACCGGGGACCAACATTTGCGCTCCTACTGCAATTGTTGTCTTGTGCCCAACGCTCACGACTGCACCCTCCATCTCACTGATGGCTCGCAGATATCTTGTTGAAACAACCCTAATAATAACAGACACCCTCTCTCTTATTTTAAATAAGATCTTTCTTTGTTAGAAAGCACAGATGCTTTTCTGAGGACTGTCTTGATTTGCTTCTTGTTTCTGCATCTGGATCAGATTCTGTATATGTAAATTCACTCTTACTGCTCGACATTAGAGCAGAAAGTAAATATTTCTCAACACGAAATGTATTTAAATTCACTCTTACTACTCTTACTATTGAGTATATTGTGTATACTCAGATTGTGCATATTTAGATTAGAGAATATTTCTTAAAACGAAATATATAAAGGGAAAATTGGTATGCGTGGTAGTAGAGCAGAAAGTAAATAGATCAGATAGGTCTCGGGCCCTCCATAGGTAAACAGTCGCACATGGATGGTTCATTATCACAGGTATATATATCCCTTGGATAAGTTCAATCTAGGAAACGGTTGACCTCTATACTTAATCTTCATGTCATTCCACCGAAGCAAGTTTGACGTTGATGGTTTTTTTTAAAAAAAAAAAAATTGAAAATGTAAAAAGTGGGCAGCATAGAATCATGTTTCAAAGTCAAATCAGAGCAATTGGTAATAAAATATGGCTTCAAAAGAAAGGAGAAAAAGTCATTAGAGAGAAAGTCTATGATTTCACAAGAGAAATAGCCATCAAATTATTAGACTCTTATTAAAAATAAAAACAACTTTAAGTCACAAGGGCAACACCAATATTAGGGGGTGGGTCTTGTACACCAGGGTTATCTCACCCATCCTGTAGTAAGTCTTCCATCATCCACAATCTCCCACTCATCATTAACAGTTGTTTCATCATCTTTAAGAACTTTGTACATTTGATTCTAGATAGGTCTTAATAAATTAAAGTTGAGAGAATTTTCTTTGGCAAAGAGGGGCCCACCCACACCACTAAGAGGACATAGAGGCCTGATGTGGAGGTAGACACCACCCACCTTGATGGCTAGAAAGTTGAAGACAAGGGGTCAAAAAACAAAATGTTGTCTCATAGGCAGTGATGGAGGCAAAGTGGTGGCTCTCGAAGGATTTTTCTAGTGCCAATGTGAGGAATCCCAATGGTTGCACCTCCTATCCTAGTAGGGGGTCTAATACAAGATGGTGAAGGTGGCACCCTAGCCACTATGCATGAGGCATTCCCCCAATGGTCCAACAAAGTCTAGAGATGTTGAAGCTCTAGTACAACATTGTTGGCTTGAACTTGGATCTGCATGAGCACATTGGGTGGTCCGTGTAGAAACCAATAAATTTTACTTGTCTCAATTACAACGTTGAGTCCATGTATTTAAAGGAAACTCTTGATATACAAATTGGTGACATGTGGCATACACAACATGTTTAATTTATATCAATTTTCCTTTAATACCTACCTTTGATGCTAATCCTCAAATCATAAAATTGGGGATTTCCCTTTAATTACTAACAAGTTGAAACCAGCCTCCAAACCTCGTTAACGATGAAGGGAAGAATGAAGATGGCTAGAGAAACATAGGCAACCAGAAAAACGGTTGTAATAGGCCCAACAAAGGCTCTTAATCCAATAATGGTAGACAAAATGATGGTTTGGTTAACCTTCACAACCCTACAAGTGCTTCAAAGGTGTTAGTAAACCTCAATCCTCTAGAACTCCATTTTCTACAAACATTTATCCTCAACTTAGTTTGAACCACTTATCCACTAAAGAGAGGCAAACATTCACATAGCCCTCCCTAGGAGATTGAGGAAGGACAATAAGTTCCTGAAAAGTAACAAATACAGTTTGGAGCTTTTTCTCATCAAAATCAAAGTCAATTTATACCTAAAAAAAAAAAAAAAAACTACTTGCTTCACAAAAGTTGGACTCCCAAGAAATGTCTTTAGACCCTCTTTATTCATCAATCACATCTCATGAAATGTTAGGGGATTTAATGAACCTAAACTACAAATTTATTGTGTGGGATTTTCAATTGAGATTTTTCCTATAGACATTCTTTAACTTCAAGAGATCAAAGTTATTGGGTTTCTACCATAAATTGTGTATCATGTCATCTAGACAAATAATCTTTTTTCAATAATTATCATAAAAAATATCAAGATAACATGATAACTCTTATTGATGTCAAAGTCACATCCCACTATATTACCCATGACTATTACCTATCTAACAAAGCCTTACTTTTCAACATAGACAATAGAACCTTGGTTTTGTCAATACCTATGCCTCAAATGATAGCTACTGAAATAGATAATAAAGCCTTGGCTTTGTCAATATCTATTACCTATCTAACAAAGCCTTACTTTTCAACACAGATAATATCGCCTTAGCTTTGTCAATATCTATGGATTGGTTGGCTTTTGTCAAAGCATATCCGAATTCCTAGTTACCGTTCAAAGAAAGGATAAACATGAACTACCAGTATGCTTACATAATCCTTGTGCTATGCAATACCACCACAAACCTTTCCTTCTCTGTGGAACCTGGAAGACTTAGGAAGACATTTCATTTTTGAAAGGAGGACAGAAATGGCGAACACCAGAAATTTCCAGCAAAGTTTGGGTCTTTCAGGTCTGGTATTATAGCATTCTTAACAACTGATATCGCTATTCAAAAGTTCATTTTACGTTCTAAGGTGCATGGATTTTAAGAATAATTGTTATATGGGCAGGGGTGATATTTGTGGTTGCAGTAAGTTTGATGGCATGCTCTGTTCGGGAAGGTAAAGCTTGTTTAAATATGATATTTGTTGTGGTTATGTAGTTTTGGCATATTTTGACATATTTTGGGTGTTTGTGTTGAAAAAAGGGATGGCATGCCCACAATACTGCTTAGATGTGAACTATACCACCTGCACGTCAACTGGGGACCAACATTTGCGCCCCTACTGCAATTGTTGTCTTGTGCCCAACGCTCACAACTGCACCCTCCATCTCACTGATGGCTCGCAGATATCTTGCTGAAACAACCCTAAATAATATCAGACACCCTCTCTCTTATCTTAAATGAGATCTAACTTTGTTAGAAAGCACAAATACTTTTCTAAGGGCTGTCTTGATTTGCTTCTTGTTTCTGCATCTGGATCAAATTGTGTATATATAAATTCACTCTTACAACTCGACTCCAATGAAATTAAGGATGATAATAGAGCAGAAAGTAAATAGATCAGATACACATTGATCGTTATTTATCACAGGTATATTTACCGCTTGGATAAGTTCAACCCAGGAGTAGTTGATTTCTATGCTTAATGTTCACGTCATTCCACCGAAAGCAAGTTTGACGTTAATGGTTTGATTTTTTAAATTAAATTTTATATTAAAATAAATGTGTAAAGCATATAGTGAAATTTTCAAAAAAGTGGGCAGCATAAAATCACATTTCAAAGTCAAATCAGAGTAATTAGTAATAGAATAATATGTGGTCCCAAAAGTTAATAGAGTGGAAGTCTAGGCCCCACAAGAGAAATAAGTGTCAAGTTATAGACATCATTATTAAAAACAAAAACAACATTAAGCTATAAGTGCAACACCAATATTAGAAGGTGGGTCTTGTACATTAGGGTTATCCCACTAACTCCTTTGCAAGTCTCTCTACCATTCATGGGTTCTCACTAATTATTTTATCCTCTTAAAGAACTTTACACATTTGATTATAGATAGATCTCAACGAAGAGATAACAAGTTAAAGTTGAGGGAATTTACTTTTAAAGAGAAGCCCACCCACACTACTAAGAGGATATGGAGGCATGATGTGCAAGTGGAGACTGCCCACCTTGATGGCTAGAAGGTTGAAGACAAGGGGTCCAACTAGAATATTATCTCATAGGTAGTGATGGAGGCAACGTGGTGGCTCTTGAAGGATTTTTCTAGTGGCAATGTGAGGACTCCTAGTGGTTACACCACCTATTCTAGCAAGGGGATCTAATACAAGATGACACCCTAGACACTATGCATGAGGCATTCCCCAGTGGTCTAATAAAGTATAGAGATGTTGAAGCTCTAGTACAACATTGTTGGCTTAAACTTGGATCTATGTGAGCACATTATAGATAATTGCCTCCTCCCTTAGGAGGGTGGTCCATGTAGAAAGAATAATTAAATGGCTTGATTATGTTATGATGTTGGCACAATCGTACTTCTCTTTTGCTAGCTATTACTCACTTCTGTTGGAGTATGTGTGGGATTGTGTTGTAGAAAGAATAATTAAGTGTCTTGATCATGTTATTATGTTGGCACAATCATACTCTTTTTTTAACTATTACTCACCTTCGATGGAGAATTTGTAGGACTATGTTATTTTTTACCACTTGCCAATTTGATTTCAATTTATATGGAATCTTCAAAATTTGAAGGTTAAAAAGCAATTCTATTTAAACACATCCTTGCTCCATCATAAGTCTACATTGGCCTATAACCAACATGTTTGAACTTGGCCCCACATCTAAAAGAACATATTGGGTGGATTGAGTGACGAACTGACACTCTCACCTACACTGCCATTTTTCAATGTTTGGTCATTAACTAGCAAGGATATGTCCTAATTACTACATAATCATGTCCTTGAAGCTTAGTTATTCAACAATTAGCTCAAAGCTTGATACCTTTTCTCAAGCCCTTGAAATTCAAGTGGCTAAGAAATGCCACTAGTTGCAAGTGGTTATGCCTACAACACTTAGGGATCTCAACTTGTCAAAGCCAAACTTCATTTGTTAAAATTTGGCAATAAACTTTCCAAATAAGCTTTTCAAGACTTCTAACCAAAAAATCAAGTGCATTAAAGAAGTTGGACAATGTTTTTTTTTTTTTAACTTTGTGATGTCTTGCATGCCTTTGTCCAATGTTTCATAAAGATCTTCCAAGATCAAGCTTCTTCACCAGAAAGGGAAGTGGTGCTTAAAACCTACTTGGGAATGCTCCCTTGTCCTCTTACCTCAACTTAGATTGTGGCTTGCAACAAACTCTTATCACAAGGGGATCTACATCCTAGCATACACAAAGGAGATATCAAATTCATACCTAGAAGCTTATTGTAGACACCTAAATTTGACCATTCCCATTTGATCAAATTTATCTTTATTTTTTCCACTCTATCTCCCTATCTGCATTAATTAAATAATATCATTAATATTTAGTTAATATTCATCATTTTCCTAAAGTCCTCTAAGGTATTTAATTAAATTAATTAAATAATTTTTCCCTTTTATCCCCTTTCTTCTGTAAGTTAAATAAATAGACCAATTTATTTAATTTAATCATTAGCCCACATGAATTAAAATTAATTTTTAATTTGTCCCCTTTCTCTCTCCAAATGTCACATCCTCCATAATCTATTCTTAATCTCGATTAATTTGCGTAATCCTATCATTAGGATGTGCACACCTCTTTAAATATTTGATTAGTGTCACATCCTCCATAGCTTGCAAGTTGCTCTTAATCCCTCCATTAGCCTAATTAACTCACTTGCACATCCTAATCTTTTGATTAATTAATCCTAATCTAGTCATAATGCCATTTATGGCATATCCTTAAGTCAACCCTTATTAAAAGCTTTCTCCTTTTGGAGAAGCTATCCACATCCCCCAAGGAATTTTTAATTCATTTTTATTTCTCCAACACCTCCCCATGGAATTTTAAATTCCATTTTATTGTTTCAAGGTCTCTAGAGGAATTTTTAATTCCTCTCTAATCCCTATGGGGATTTTAAAGGGAATTTTAAATTCCCTCTTGTCACAGCCTTCCCATGATTTGGGAAGGTGGGACAAGTAACCCCTTTTCCACCTCACCTCAAGTATTCTCCACCTCACCTCAAGTATGCCACCTCATCTTTTTCTAATCCCCCCATGTGATGACACTTATCATCCCCTCATGAGTTTGATCTCCCCCCTAGAATCAATCCTAGCATCTAATCTATTCTCCCCTTTGCTAATGAATAAAACACTTAGTCTTTTTACATTCAATCCTTGTGCAATCAAGCCTTCAAGCTATCATACTACCTCCATAGCCAAACTCTTCCAAACTTGCCATTTGTGACCAAAAATCAAGAAAAACCAAGGTGTTATGCTATTGGAATCAAGAGAAAGCACACATAGCAACACATAGCAACCAATCAAAGGGGAAATCTCACCCACTCAGACTTCATTTTTGCAAATTTATTTGTAGGTTTGAGCTTCATCCAAGCCCTTATCTTGAGTGTTTGTTGAGTTTCTTATTTTTCTTGTTTTTTACATTTCCTTGCATTTTTCATAGTTAGAAACATTGTACACACTTATCATACCAAATATCTACATCCTATCATCAACAAAAGAGCTATCAAATTCATACCTAAAGTTGGGATCTTGAGTTGATATGTGATTGGTGGCACATCACCCTTTTGAATGTCTCTTACAAAATTATTGCCAAGGCTTTAGACATGAAAATTAGACTTCTCTTTCCACTTGTGATTTGACTTGAACAAATGGGATTTATCTAAAGCAAATATATCCTTGACAATGTTGTAGTCATCTACGAAGGTATGGAATAGGTGCATAAGTCAATTCAACTAGTTCTCTTCATCAAAATTGACTTCAAGAAGACCTTGATAGAATTGTGTGGTGTTTCATATTAGTCATGCTGAAGGCTCTTGGCTTTGGTCCCACCTTCATCAAGTTGGTCCAAATTCCTTTTGTAAATGTTTGTGTTTGATTTTCTATCAATTGTATTCAATATGAGAACTTCAATATTTTTAGATCTATTAGGCAAGGTTTCCCTCTTACACCCTCACTTTATGTGCTCATTGTTGAAGGGTTTGGTTACCTTCTTGTTAATGCCATTATGTAGCACTAGGTTAAATGGATCTCCCATTTTGGAAATGCTTTTCAACAATTAGTCATTTTACGAATGATTCATTCCTCATGAAGGTTGGAGATGAAGACATCAATGAAGCTCTCAAATGTGTTAACACTTTCTATTTAACTTTAGCCTCAATGTTCAATGGAATAAAATACAAATGTAATACTATAGGAAATATTTCTCCCAACATTTAGGATGACTTAATTGCTTTGGCTAGAAACCCATTTGATGAGCACATGATTATAATGAAGAGGGCAGGGGGGTTGAATCAATATAATGCAAATTTTAGCAATTTAAAAACTTATCAATCACAATAATAGCATTTACTCAAAATCAGTAATTATATGCACATAAGAACACAATAACACATGATATATATGTGGAAACCCTTACGGGAGAAAACCACTGAACAATATTACTTAAATATAAAAAATACTCTTACAACTTTGTAGGCATCAACCCACGTGAGACACCAACCCCCTCAATTCCTAGGCACCAACCTACTAAAGGCACCAACCCTCTCAGCTAAGCACCAACTTAGCGAGAGACACTAATCTCTCCTTAAGGAAGCACCAACTTCCAAAATAAAGTTCCACCTTGAATTTCACTTCTTTAATAGTTGTTAGATATCTGATTTCCCTTCTCAAACTCTTATTGTAAATGATGTGTTCTTCATAAATTGTCACAATAAATCTCCTTCTCAAATATGCATGCACTCCTTTTCACAAGTCTGCCATAAATTCCTCTTTCAAATCTACATATACCCTTCTTACAAATCTGCCATAATCTTCTTTACAGATCCGTCATATATTCCTCTTCTATATTTGCATGAACTTCTCTTTTATATTTGTATGTGTCTATCTAAATTAACTTTAATCCCTAATTCTCATACCAATGATTGTTGGTATATGATGTATAGTATACACTCAATAATTTTACTTATTCATCCCATGCTCTCTTTAAATCTACTTACAAATGATAATACATTATCCACACATAAGTTATCCTTCAAATCTATAGGTGTATGTTTGATTTTTCTCTTATTTCACATGCATATCTCTCTTTGTTTTTTTATCTCTCCAATTTCTTTAACATTTATATTCTTATACTTTGACATGAAGGGATACATCCCTTGTAATGGACACAACCTTTGTTAAGGAAATTCCTTTATGCTTAACTTTGATCCCTACCTCAAACCCATTTAAGCACTTCCTTATAACAGATCATTGTCTTCACAAATATAAACCTTGCCTTTTTCATAATAAATTACTTCCTACTATTAAATGAAATCATTTCATCCTTAGTTAATAGAATTGTTGCATTCTTAGTTATATTAATCATTGTTTTTTGAAACTATAATTGTTTCCTTTAAATATTTTAATCACCACTTTTCACTTTTAATTTTTACCTTTGTGAGGGATCGCTACACCTTTTAACTTTTTTATTTTTCTTATTTTTGGTTTTTTTCTTATTTTGACTTCTTTTGACTTTTGTCTTTTTCTTATGTTGTCTTTTTTAATGTTAATTTAGTCATTGCATTTTTATATGTACTAATCATTGTTCCTTTGTCATCATTAATGCTTGTTGTAGATATAAATCGCTATAACATAAAATTTTAATTGTTGCCTTAGGTATATATAACTCTTGTCTTGGGAAATTAAATACAAAGTGGTATTTTATAAGGATATACTTCCTCATGAGGTCTGCTAAGTGAATATGCATCTTCAACCATCAAGAATAAAAATTAGTGGCCTATGGCCATTTATGTTTTACCATTTCTTCTATTGACAAAATGTTTATCTTTCCAACAATCTTGTTTATATGAATCTGACATCAATGATAATAATGGAAACTATTTCATTCATTAAAAATCTCAAATCTATGAACTCCTTGACATCAATGACAATCTCTAATAATTGGTTTGATACCAATAATTCTAACAACTAGTTTGACATCAATGACAATAATTCTAACAATCTCCCCCTTTGTCATTGATGAAAATGTAATTCTCTCTTTTATCTAACTCTCCCCCATTCTATATCTCTCCCCCTTTGACATCAATGGAAAAGGGATGTTTATAAAACATCTATCCACAAATGGATCATGGGAAACATCTAATCATATTATTTAATACTTGCATCCAATGTAATAGGGATACACTTCCCCCTCTATTGGAGATTCTCTAATGCTCTCCCTTGCTCTAATATTCCTTTTTCTCTAACTCTCCACCCTTTGTTTCTATGATAATTGAGTGTCATGCTTCCTCTATAGCTATCCAAGAGAATGTGGATCATTTTTTTAACAAGTTAGGATTTGTTTAGCTATCCCATTAATATTTTATGCATCTTCAACTCTTCCTCCTTTATCCATGGCTGATAAATGAAGATAATCCTTTTGATATATTTGTGAGAGTCTTCTCACCTTCTTTCTCTTTCTCGAGATTTCTGATTGTCACAACTAAATGATTGTTTTTTACTCTTTTTCATCCTTTGCATGAGAACTTCTTTTTGACATCAATGGAATTATTTTCCTTTTCCTATAGCTCTCCCAAGTGTTTTAACTCCCCCTCTTTCTATAACTTTCCCCCTTTTATATTAATGGAAAAGGGACTTCCATCCATGTCTTCTATGGCATTATTACATCGATAAGAACTCCATTAATGTAAGGTTGAACATAAGCATCAACACAATCACCCAACTTTCCACTATCACTTTATTTTTCTTTTGACAACACGTGTTCTGGAAAAATTTTCAAAAGAAAATATATGAGCATACTCTACAGGAAAAGATTTATTTGGATTTTTCTCATCCTACGATCAGGCTTTTGGAAATTTCTCACATCAATTTTAGTTTTGCAAACATCTTTATTATGATTTATTCCTTCTCTCATTGTAGCAAGTCTTCTAGGCTCTTTATCATCTTGACATTGATTTTCCTTCACCTCATATGGTAAGGTTCTAATATGTAATCTGCTACTACCATATGATTCTCTTTTCTTGTTTTCATTGTATAATCAATCAAAAATTCTTTCATTGTTGCTACCATAGCATTCACATTCTTCTCTCCAATCATATCTTCTTTTTTTCTATAATATTTTATGAGACTTCATCCTTTGAGTTGTCTTCTCCATGAAGCTAAAAGATGATGCAATGATTAGCTCCCCTTGAACTCGTGCTTCTCCTCAATTTTTTTCATGAAGTGCACTTTGCAAAATCATAGATTCTTCCTTCTTCTCATTATTTTTCTCTCAAAAGGTAAATCCTCTTTTCACTTCCTTGTTTTTCCTTTTTAATACCTTCTATAGACTATAAATAATCTATCTCTTGATACTAAATGTTGTTCACATTGAATATTTCCTCTTTTATTACCTTCAAGGCAATATAATCTTCTCTATTATAATGGATTTGAATGATACTTTTATTCTCTCAAATATTCAAACTCATGGAGACACTTGTAAATGTCATCTTTATGTGTATGGGTTAAAGGTATGCAATCTTTCATCATCTAGGATCTTAAACATTTCCCACAATTATGTAGATTCCAATTCATTACTTTCCCTTGACACCAATCTATTTGACAAGTGGATTCTTCTCTTCATGTTTTATGATACTTTATATTTTGAATTTCCTTCACCATGGGGCTAAAGAATAATGCTATACATAACTCCCTCTGAAATTGTGCTTCTCCTTATGGACTAGGAGATATCTCTTGTGCATGTAATGAATTTTGTACTATCATAGATTTATCCTTCTCATTGTCTTGTTCTTGTTTCCTTCTCTAAACTTTTATAGACTTTCCTTCTTTTTTTTTGGTCAAAGTATCTTCCATCTTGTGTTTTCTAGGTGATTTCACAAAGCTACTTCTATAATATTGTGCAATATGTTCATAGTTATTGCATTTGTAGCATACAACAATATAGTTCACTAGACAAACATATGAATTATAGTTTTTACATGTCCATCCATAAGAATTTCCATTTTTGTTCCATCCATCATTATATCTCATATGTGTTCTACAATCTTTTACCTTGTGACTAAAATGTGTTAAACACCTAGAATACTGAGAGGGGGTGAATCAGTATTCTCTAAAACCACTTAAAAATTTAAACATTCATTCCACATAGCATATTCAATTTGCAGTAAGGAAGGAAATCATGAAAGCAACCATGAAAGCACATAACACATGAACACAAAAATTTTTACTTGGAAAACCCAAAATGGGAAAAACCACGATGAGGATTAGCTCACAATATATTATAATCGGTTACAAGATATTATAGAAGTGCTCACTGTAGGTGGACTCATTGTCCAAGTGGACTCACTGCCCATTGAAAGAAGAAAAGATAGAAGAGAGTTGTGGCACACAACCAAAATTTGAATTGTTATAGTTGCATCTAACATATGCATGAATTACAGTTCCATTGAAGCTCAATATGCTAACTTCACACACTTCATACTGATATGCACTAACACTCTTCTCTGCTCTGCATTCGCCTTATACTCACACAATTTTTATCAACTTCACATCATATCACATCTCTATCTCTAAAACACCAAAAAAGATCTTACATATATATTTGCTTCATCCACAAACACCGACAACATCAATTAGGTCAACCTAATTAGATGTATTATACAAAATATACCTTGTCGGCTCAATGTACACACATACACGCTTCATGCAAAGATTCAAAACTTATGAAAAATTAAAATAGGTTGGCATGGACCTATAGTAACTTCCTCATAATGGATCAATGCATATTCAAACTTTGCAATACTAAAAAACTTATTAGGTCAACACTGGTAATGACCTAACAATAGAACTCATCAACTGTTCAACCTCAAACCAACACCCATACCTCAAAACTTCATGCCACTTGGAATATAGGTGCTACTAAAACATGTCAACATCTCCACAAATATACAAAGCCATGCACTAATCCATGGAGAGGTGTGGATCCTCCAAAACATACATACTCTACTAGTAACACTGTAACTGCCATATTGAGACTTCTATCATTCATATATTTAACATCAAAAATCAAAACACTGTGAAATTATAGATATAAACTCCTCTAACATCCAAGAAAATTATATTAAAACTGCAGACCAAGATTCTACACCATGGACCAGTGTGGACCAAAATACTAGATGTCCTATACACATGAAACTCTATTTTGACACTTAGCCAATTCTCTCTTCATTTGTCTTCACCGGATCAAACCTTCTTGCAAATGTCCACTGGATAATCATTTTAAAACATGCTCAAGCTATACAAATTGGTCTAAATTGTTATCTTCATACCAGAGTACAATGTTGACATCAATGAAAACACTGAACTGCATACTACAAAACTTATACTTATACTCCATGCTCATGTTGTCAGTAAGCATATAAATGACAATCTCCTTATTCTTCCAACAAAATGATTGCATGAATAGCAATAGAAATACAAATAATTTTGGAACTTGGATGTATGTGCTTGGCTCAGAGGAAAAGACTTCTTGAGATTGTCTTTGTTAGGTTTAGGAGTAGTCTTTTTCTTCTTGCTACCTTCATTTCTGATATAGCTTTTGAAAGTATCTTCGCATCTATTTGTCTTTCCCTCATTTTTCTTCTTAGGAGTCTCTTTGGAATCTTCTTTGAATTTTTTATTTTATTTATAGCGAAGTCTTCTTTTATTTGATGGTGACCTTAGCCCATTAATGATGTCATCTAGGATTTTAGTTATTTTTTCAAACTTGAGGCTTGTGTTCAACTTGGTGGTTGTCTTCTCCAATTCTTTCCTCACGAAAATAATTTCACACTCTAACCTTTCACAACTTTCTTCCTTTCTCTCAATTGGATTTTTACATCTTGAATACTTTTCTCTTCTTCAATTTGGATTTTCAAATTGATAATTGTATTCTCTAGTTTCTTTATTTGACCTTTCAAATCAATTATCACCCTTTTGGATTCTTCTTGTATTTTGGCCTTTGTTTCACACTCTTCTTGAAATAGTAGTTTGTACTTTGAATTCTTCTTTCTAAGTCTCTCAATTTATTCTATAGAATGATAGATTTCTTCCTCAAAGTTATCTTCATTATCAAATTAAATCTTCTCTTCCTCATGTGAGTACTCATTTTATTTATCATTTTTAAATGCCATAAAAATCATCTCTGCTGTATAGCTATCCCAATCACTTTCATTGGATGAGTTATTATCTCTATAAGCATAGAGAATCTTCTTGTAATCATAGGATTTCTTCTTCTTATTGGTTTTATCATGTTTGTGACTATTTTTGTTTCCTTCCTTTGTATAAGGCTCTTCTTCTTCATCGCTATCACTTTCTATCAAATATGGGCATTTATTAAAAGTGTCCTACTTTTTCATAATTGAAACATTTAAATAGTAATTTTCCCTTGTTGTTTCTGTTTTTTAACTTTCATACACAATAAGCTTTATCCTTTTCTATTTCTTCCTCAGAACTCTCACTTGGCATAGGTTCTTTCTTTTTTGACCTTTTTGTGTTGCTTCCCTTTTAGATTTATTTTCCTTTTCAGTGCTCATCTCATATGTAGTGAGGATTCCATTTATCTCATTCATGGTTAATGTATCCAAGTCCTTCATCTCTTTTATAGCAAAATTTTTAGCATCAAATCTTAAGGGAAGAGATCTTAAAACATTTTGTACTACAATTGATTCTTCTTTTTCACCAAGACTCTTTAGGGTATTGACTATCTCATCTACTTGAAGAAAATAGGCAGCAATATTTTCTTCATCCATCATTTTTAGACTCTCGAATTCTTGTCGATGGGTTTGAAGTTTTTCTTTCTTCACTTTGTTGTCTCCATAAATATTTGTAATTTATTCCATACATCCTTAGCAGATTTGCAATGCATTATTTTCACAAGTTTTGATTTTGTTAATACACACAAGATTGTATTCTTGGCTTTAATTTTATATTCATTTTCCTTCTTCCCTGTTGAATCCATTGGGGGAGTTGATGGAGCTTTATATCCATTTACAACTAATTGCCAAATTTCAAATCCAATAGCATTTAAATAATTTTTCATCCTTAAGCTCCAAAAGGGGTAATTTTTCCCATCAAACAATGGAGCCTTATTAGAATAGAATCCTTCTTGTTCGCTCATGTGTGCTCTTTAGATCTACCTTCTAGTTTGTTAGACTAATTTTGAAGGAAACAGATCTAATACTAATTGATGAGCACAGAATTATACTGAGAGGGGGGTGAATTAGTATAATGTAACTTTTAATAATTTAAAACTTTATCAATCACAATAACATCATTTACTCAACATCAATAATTCTGCAAATGAGAAGAACATAATAACACATGATATTTACATGGAAACCCTTACAAGAGAAAACCACTGAACAATATATAGCTTATATATAAAACATTCTTACAACTTTGTAGGAATCAACTCACAAGAGACACAAACCCCCTCAATTCATAGGAACCAACCTACTGGAGGCACCAACCTTCTCAGCTAAGCACCAACTTAGTGAAAGACATTGATCTCTCCTTACGGAAGCACCAACTTCCAAAACAAAGTTCCACCTTGAATGTTGCTTCTTTAACGGTTGCTAGATATCTAATTTTCCTTCTCAAACCTTTTTTGTAAATGATATTTTCTTCATAAATTGTCACAATCAATCTCCTTAAATCTGCATTCACTCCTTTTCACAATTCTTCCATTAATTCCTCTTCCAAATCTGCATATACCCTTTTTACAAATCTGCATAATATTCTCTATAGATTTGTCATATATTTTTCTTCTATATTTGCATGAACTTATCTTTTGTATTTATATATGTCTATCTGATATAACTTTAATCCATCACAATTCTCATACCAATGATTTCTGGTATATGATGTATTTTATACACTCAACACTTCTACTTATTCATCTTACACTCTCTTTAAATTTTCTTACAAATGATAATAGATTATCCACATATAAGTTCTTTAAATATGTAGGTGTATGTTTGATTTTTCTCTTATTTCACATGCATATCTCTCTTGTGTTTTCTATCTCTCCAATTTTTGTCACATTTATATTCTTATGCCTTGACATGAAGGGATACACCCCTTATAATAGACACAACCTTTAGAAAGGCCATGTCCTTTTGTTAAGGAAACTCCTTTATTATTAACTTTGATTGTTTCCTTAAACTCATTTAAAGTACTTGTTTATAACAGATCATTGTCTTCACAAATATAAACCTTATCTTTTTCATAATAAATCACTTCCTATTATTAAATGAAATAGTTGCATCCTTAATTAATAAAATCATTACATTCTTAGTTATATTAATCATTTCTCTTTGAAATATTAATTGTTTCCTTTAATTATTTTAATCACCACTTTTCACTTTTAATTGTTTCCTTTGTGAGGGATCGTTGCACCTTTTAACTTTTTTCTTTTTCTTATTGTCTTCTTTTGACCTTTGTCTTTTTCTTATTTTTTCTTTTTTAATATTAATTTAATCACTACATTTTTATATGCATAATCACTGCTCCTTTTTCATCATTAATCCTTGTTGTAGATATAAATCATTATAACTTATAAAATGTTAATTGTTTCCTTATGTATATATAACTCTTGTCTTGGGAATTTAAATACAAAGTGTTATTTTATAATGATAGACTTCATCATGATGTCCGCTAAGTGAATATGCATCTTCAACTTGTAGAGGAAAGAATTTTCTACCCGCAAGATGACGGGATCTCGAGGAAAAAAATTATCTCTCAACTAGCCCAGTTGACATGGCACAAGTGAACTAGAAATAGAAATGCTTTAAAACTAACATCTAAGCTAAATTTGATAATGAATGTAGCAGAAAATCTCAAATGAATTATAATACAGAATGATAAAAATACTTAGATTATGGAAAAAGGAAGCACATAATATATAGAGTGTGATACCAGACGAGTGAAGCCTCAGCCTTGGACAAGACATCTACACGCCCATGTTGTCATCTATATAGATCAAGCCCAAAAGCTGCCAAAATGAGATCTTTTATTAGCTTAACTTGTCCATCACCTACACACATGAAGAAAAGGAAAAATGTTGGGTCTATAAATAGTGGTTTTCCTTAGTCAAACCCCCACTTTAGTGTTTCCACCTCCACGGGAAACTAGATAAGATTTGAATGCAGAAAAATGAAATAGACATGTCATAGAAACAAGCCCTGCTATGGAGGAGAACCCTTATCATGATTTAAAAGACACTAGAAAAAATCAAATTAAGTGTGTTAAGAGACAAGATCGATAAGAGACAAGAAAGAGAGAATTACTGACAATTGTGGCCCCTCCCTTAAGATGATAGATATGACAAGATTGTGTGCAAGAGGATTCCTTGTTGTTGTGAGATAATTTCAACAAAGTTTTGGTAAGAATGAGATGTAGAGAGCTCCAAGTCCAAGATGATGCCAAAACCTTTGAAAATGAGAGAGAAGAGACAGTTTTGTTTATAGATTGGGTGAGAATAGATGTTACAGTCATGTTTGGGCATTAGGACACACATCGCAAATAGTTTGTATAGAATATTCATGTTTGGATCTCAGATTTTTGTGGGACATTTGTGTGCCTTGTAGATGTCTATTCACCGCATTGTACTATGACCAATATCCTTTGAAATTAAAACCATATGCTATGAATGCTTCATCCTTTCCATCCATGAAGTCAGAATCATAAAATCACAATTATGTATTTTGTCATAAATGCATTGGGCATCATGCATAAGTGTGAAATTTACCTAGGGTGCAATTTGACACTATATTTTTCCCCCATTTTAGTGGGTTGATTTCTTAGAGGGATTAGCTACACTAAAGTAGCTAGAAATATTTGAAACATTAAGTACAAAAAATGCATTAATTTCCTTGAAAAGGATAATTTAGAGGTCATAGAGGTTGACATGAATGATGCTCCCAATGCTCAACGAATTTCTACAACATCTGACATGAAAATTTGGCCTTAAAAGTTCAAAAATTTGTTAATTTCAAATATTAACAAAAACAAAAGAAGCTACTTTGGTGAGAAGAATGCTTAAGAATATTTTAGTTAGTCGGAAAAGAAAAAACTAACAAAGAGGTGAATATATGCCCCCTCGTGTTTTTTCCCCTAGCCAAGAAGGTAAAAATAAGAAGGTACTTGAGTTTGAATTGCCACAAAAAAATTCAAAAATAGCTAAAATTTGAATATATACTCACTAGGTGGGCCCTAGAAGAGTCATTTTTAGTATTCATGGCAAGTATTTTTGCTCAGAGTTCTATAGATTTAAAGAAAAAATGCCTCACCAACGAAAGCTAAGACCATTGTGCATCAAGAAGATTTGCATTGACATGGAAAGGAGAGAGTGCTCGGATGAGGTAGGCCAAAAGCTTTTGCTTTCATTTTTATGTTACACACTTAGTTTGAGTAGAAAAATTGAGGATAGGACAAACGTCCCAAGTACATGTCAACATCTTGGGCCATACGCTGGCATCCAAGAACCTATGCATTCGTCTAGAGGATAGTTTTGTGTTGGCGTCCTCCTAGTACACTAGTGTCCTAGGGATGCACTGGCATCTAGGAGGGTGTGCTAGCATCTTTAAAGCAAGAATTTAATCTTTTGCTAGAATTTGAGTATTTGACATGTGTAGAGTAGATGTAGGTGGTATAGATGTAGAATTTTTCTTGACAATTTTGTGGTATTGCAGTATTCACCAGAATTGAGGGAGCATACCAGTGGTCTTATGTTGTCTCTCCTATGTAGCCACATAGGAGATGTCACGATGTAGGACCATAGACTACTTTGTTGAGTTAGCCCCTAGTAGATATATGAGATACCAAAGATGAGGTTCCTCCCTGCCATGTTTATGGCTCTAATGGAGAGGTGACACTACTGAATTTGACACCATTTTCTGATGGCCGTTTGTCGGTCACTCGACAAATCTTCGTCGGAAGAGCGACGAAATGGAAAAAATCTTTTTGTCGTTATTTTTTTGTCGAACGTCCGACAATGAATTAAACATCGAAGTAACGGCGAAGAATCGTCGGTCGACGGCATCGTGAAATGCCTCGGACATTCGTCAGAATATCAATGAAAACTTTGTGTTTCCACCAACGAATTACACCAAAAGTTCATCCCCAGTTCGATGAAATGGGCAAGGAGTAGTGTCGAAACAACACCAAATGTTCGTTGAATGTGCGACGAAATATCCAAGTAGTAGCGTCGAAACAACACCAAGAGTTCGTCGACTTTGCGATGAAATTAGCAAGGAGTGGCGTCGGAAGAACACCAAAAGTTTGTCGCAATTGCGACAAAATAGGCAAGGAGTGGCATCGTAGCAACGCCGAAAGATCATCAAAATTGCGACGAAATGTGCAAGGAGTTACGACGAAATCTTCGTCGTAGCTATAGCAACTTCATCGAGCCTTTCTGTTGATTTGTCGATGGTTTTGTGGAATTGGTTGGTGTCAAAGTGCGTTGAGCGACAGAATTTAAAAAATAAAATTAT
>VDFB02110338.1:0-48076 GCA_007258455.2 Sequoia sempervirens
TATTTTATTTAAAACAACCACGTAGTTGTTGGGTTATAGGGGATGGCTAGCCTTTCTCGAGATGGTTGAGGGAAGCCTGGACATCCCCTAGCCATCCCAAGGACAGCTAATGTCCCTTTGCCCAATCTGTGATGTTTCTAGAATTTTGGCAAGAAAGAGAACAAAGGAAATGTTTCTTGGACATCCTTGCATCCCCGAGACGTCCCCTGCTGGAAATGGGGCTCCCAAGGCAAGGTACGCATCCCCGACGAGTGCTACAATAACATCAACATGAATTATTTTCTCATCAATTATATATTGTACTCTTAGTTCCTTGTTGTTTTAACTCAAATATAATATAGCCCTAGGTGCAAATCCTATAGGATGGGATAAAAGGTAAAGCCGATTGATGTATTGTATCTACAATTTAGTGGGATAACACATGGGTATAGGTGTGCATTCATGCATCCGACTGGAAGTTCAACATGAATGGCTCACATAGTTGCCAACCATCACATTCCAATCACCATACATATTTTCACTTGCTATTTTGCCTACTTCACATAAAGGTTAAAACCTAACTCAGGTTTGTAAATCCCTGGAAAGCAACTCTGCCTTGCAAATTTGAAAATACTAAATATAGAAGTTATTAAGAGAAGCTTAAGCCATCAAAGATTTTAAGCATCTAGTTATCTCTCCAAAGGAAAAACCATAAAAGCAGAGTAAAGGTTTCTATAAGAGCACTTTCTCACTTTAATGTCTCTAATTTAACCCCAAATGCTGACAAATCAATGCATTGAGCCACAAACAACTGGTTTGATAAAGGACACTAGAAAAAATGTATGTTGGATTTTGGCAAAAGGACAGATTCAACTTATTTGCTTCTCTTGTGCACAAGGAGACTGTTAGCCCATAGTCCAATAGTTAGGGGTGCACAAGGAGACTATCCTACCTCCACCAAAAAAGCTTATCTACACATCACATCTTTTGTATAAAGCATTATATATGCATAATGAATAAAGCCGTAACTTGCTAGGGATATATATATACGGTTTGCAAATGCTTTATAGACAATGCAGGTTTTAATTTATTTAGTTTAAAATTTGTTTAGTTTTGAAGTACAAGTCAGTTATTTCTTTTTTTCCTTTTTCCTTGGGGTCATGTGGGAAGTAGGAGGCATTTATAGAAAGAGTAGGAGGTTTCACTTACTGATTGGCAGCTACATGCTATTGGGCTCATGATCATCTAACAACAGATGCCTTCACTACTGGCCTCATTGTGAATACATATCAGCCTAAAGATGGGGCATAGTATCATATTTTCTATTAAAAAAATGGCAATTGGTAGGCCTAGGATTTGACTCGCATAAGTAGCTAGGTGGTGATATGTCATGGATGTACAATGTTCAAAGTTAGTGCCGTTGCATTTTTTCCTATTAGTAAAAATAATCTCAAATGAATTTGGGTTTAAATCTAAGTTGTTACATGACAACCGTGTTAAAAGATTTAATTTTTCCCTTGAGTAAAGCCTTCAACACATTCTTCAAACAAATTTAGCTTTATCAGTTTACATCAGTCAATCCAAGTAGTTGTTAGAAAAAAATTGTATGCTTCATCCTGGGCACCTTTGTTGTGTGTCTTCTTAGAATGCTAGCAGCATTCTAGGCCCAAGCTTTAAAGAAAGCTATATTATAATCCACTTAGGCATACTAGTTGAACGTACCATCCTAACGAGCCAATCTCAGAAAATGGTAGTGCAAGGAATGGATACTGAGAGTTTATCAAGAAATTGGTCTGTTATGAAGACCCAACATGTGGGGAATGGCATGAGGTAAAAATGGACAAGCAACAAATTCATCCAAATAACCGTTTGAGAAATTAACCTCCGACTTGAATACTCTTTGATAACATGTGACAACCATCACAATGTGAACCCATTTGATCTTAGTCATCGGCTAGATCTTGTTGGTTGGCCATTCATTTCAAGAGTCTTAAGTATAGGAACTAGCTATTCCTTAAAGATATCTTGGGTGTAGTGGAAACACCAATACAATGGGGACTCTACTGAGGAGTTCTCATTCTCCAGAGACGTAGATACAAAATGCGGAGTCAAGTAGTGATTTAATCTAAATGTTCTCGAGTTATTGAGCCTGATTTACAATTTATATACAGTTGGCATTAAAGGACCTGAATGTGACTCTGTTGTGGAAGATAGCCCGAAACCTGGCTTATTTTGTAAAGAAGCTTCATCTTATTTGAAGCTTTATCCTCTAAAGAGAGGTGGTGACTCTGACTCAAAGAACATGTTCAAGTATATATTAGTTGTATTAGTTGTTCAGATCCTGGTCCCTAGAAAAAGACATACTTCATAGCTTCCAACATCCAGGTATTCTTGTAAAACTTGAAAGAATCTTGAGCATTTCATTGTTATCATCATAAATTTCTAATGCTCAGCATGAAAATGATTCCCTAATAGGTGATTCAACACTAGATTAGGGAATATTCAGAGAATTTTAGCATGCTTCATATATAAGTTGAAATGTATGTAATGGAGTAGAAGAAGCATGTCATGTTGTAGATCTTAGGCAGTCTTTGTATGAAATACTTGTGTGAAGATCTTGAGATTTTATTTGTGAAAGGAATTGAAATAGTGTTTTACAAATTGCATAAATATTTTGGAATTCCTTTTAAGAATTAGGGGTGAGTTGTCAATTTGTGCCATCTAGTACAAATATGGACAGAAATACACAAGTCAAATAGCACTAGGCCCATCAGGATGGCTTCTATATTGATAGGTATAGAGCTATCAGCTTTGACAATATTTGTGGCTACCCGAATGTTCTGCCACCTAAGATTAGAGATAAGATACTGAAGTTTAGTGGTGAGAAATTTGAATCAGCAAATGAACATCTGCAAGGATTTGTAGATGTAATGGGTGATTATGAGGTTGACTTTGAAGATGTGGTGATGAAACTTTTTGTTCATTCATTGAAAGGAGATGCAAGAGGTTGGTTCTCTTTTCTACCTATTGCCTCAATACACTGTTGGAATGAACTTAAGGATGCTTTCCTTAAGCAATTTGGTAGTAGGATAAACCCAAGTGTGGCAAGAATAAATTTCATGGAGAACTCTAAGGGTGGGGATGAATTGGTCCCTACATTCAACCTTAGATTTGCTAAGGTTATAAGGGAAATCCCTGAATACATAAGACCAAATGATGCATAATGCTTAGTTGTATACTTAGGAGCATTTGAAAAGAAGATGAGTTTCTTGTTGAGAGATAAAGAACCAGTTACAGTGTAGCAAGCTTATTAGGAAGCTATGAATATTGAAAATAATTTAAAGTACTCAATTATGAAGAGATCTACAGTGACTAGTCCTGCTAACTCTAGTAGTGTCCAGACAACCCAATTGGGTCAACTAGAAGGTAAGAGTGTTCATCAGGATGAGGATCTTTTAGATATTGTGCTTACATCGAGCAATGCAAAGCAAGCATCAACTTCTGTCCTACCATGTAGGGGAGGGATTAATTTGATGATAGCTATTGGGAAGTTATATGAAATAAAGAGGCATACAAATGAGTCAGCATATGACTATTTTCAAGGTTCTTGGATACTTAAATGGAAATTCCCACAGGGTTTAGACCAAGTGAACAGATGTGTATTAACCTATTTTGTGAAGCCTACACATCAAGATCAAGTCATTGGCCTGAAAATATGAAGCCCCATAGCATTGACCAAGTGGTGGATTGGATAAGTATAGTTGAGGAGGTCAAGCATGGTAATATGTATCCTATTGCAACCCATAATGTGGACAATGATTGTCACAATGAGGAGAGATAGAGATTAACACCACCAAATCCACAAGGATCCTCGGCATCAGATCAATTAGCTATTAGGTGTTGTCATTTCACAGACAATCTAAAAATAGATTCATCTGGCAGTGATGATGATGAAGAAATAGAATGTGAAGTCAAGGAGATCATATCTGATTACTTTCCTCCAAATGCCTCAAGCCATGAGCTTATATAGGAGATGCATGAATTTGCACATATGGAATATGTTAGAATCAATCCTGTGTCACCCGGTAGTGGGGATGATTTTGATGTCCATGACAAATCACAAGTAAGGAGTCAAAGAGGTGAAGTTGAATTTGCACAATCTTCAAATGAATATGATTCTCCTTATGAATTAGATACTGAATCCATAGCTTCTAGTAATGGATATGTCAACAGCCTTGAAAAGATTTGCTTTCTAGGAAGTGAACAATTCTCTTCATGTGAAGAATTTTCAGAGCATGGATCAATTGTTATGGGCATAAGTGATGAAGAAGTTGCTAAATCTACTTCTATTTGTTCCTCGAGTGATTACACTGATTTTGAACATGTTGGGAGGGCCAAGGTCAAGGGAGTTTCCATGATGTAGATGATAAGATACATCCAATTATGTCCAAGATATGGTAGAACTCTTTATTTGATGAGCCTACAACTGATATTGAGGATAAAAGGAAATATGTTTATTGGTGTAGAAATAATCCTTTGTTTGAAGATAGCTCTACTAAATTTTTGCTTGACATTACTAGTACATATGTTCCAGAAGATATGCGTAGATACTAGGGTGATAATGCATTTGAAAGTGTTGACCCTAATTTCATAATTTGTCAAATGAAAGAAAAATATAGTGGCACAGCTATGGTGAAAATTATTTGTCAACATGGGATGAAACAAGGGGTCCGCGAGGAGCATGTTGAAGAGGTTTCATATTTATTGGCACTCCAAGATGGTCAGATCTCATGTGCTAAGGAGGAATCCAATTGTTCTCCTACAACCATTTATAATGTGCTCAAGAAGGGGGTTGAATTGTTACCATCCTATGAGTTACAATGCAATAAGGAGCAGGATAAGGAAGAGAGTTTTCTCTTTAATTATTAGAGGACTAATCAGGCTGAGTACTTTAATGTTCTAATGAAAGGGGATTTTACTAGTCAGTATGATGTTGCAGTTGAGGTTTTTGTAGATACTCCTTACCTTCTAGATATGATTATAGATTTCCTTTCACCCACCAAAGACAATGTTGATAGGAGATACATGAAAGAGATGTATGGTTTTGTTATCTCTTTGCCTGATCTTATGAAAGAACTCCCAGATGTAAGCTATATTGCTTATAAGGCTTTCAAATTTGATGAATAGTTTGGGTGTGATACCACATTTCATCATGATGCAGAATATGAAACTTTTATATTTTCAATACAATTTGATGAATCCATGATGAGAAAGGGTGACTTTAGTAGTACTACCACATGTGTAATGGGCAATACTGATTGCAATAAGGTCAGACACCTGGAATTGTACAACATTCATGAGAATCCAGTGATGGTGAAACAAGCTAAAGCATTTGACAGGGGTAAAAACTATCCCTAAGTTTTGGGGGCCATGGGCCTCCAATTTGAGGATCGAAGTCAATGGTTCATATGGGGCTTCTAAAATGAATTACAATGTTTCTTTTTAAATTTCTGTATATAGGGTTTGGTGTGTTTTCTTTTCCTAGTTGTGTTTGCTTGCCTTGTCCATGTGAGTCCCTCTTTTGGCCTTATGCCCTGGTTTGCTTCAACTGGAGATTTTTTTTCTTTCCATACCCGCCAAGGGTATGCATCCTCGAGCATGAGCCACTATTAGAGCTTCTAAAATCCTAATAGATTTTCATCTCCATGGGTCTGATTACCCTTTGATAAACCCTTGTCCTCATAGGTGAATAGGGTTTTATCCTAAAGTATGTAAATGTTATAAATTTTGGTTGATTTGCTTGATCAGTCATTGACCCCTTAAGTCATTTCTCAAGCCATTTGGCATGTTGGTCTACCAACCCCATTAACCAGCAGAACCGGTCATCAAATTTTCCCACCATGTCAAGTTTTTCTTAAAGTCGGGTTTTAAATTTAACTTGGAGACTTGAGCGTTAAGCCATTAACCCCGAAGGGTCATATCGTCATTAGTCCAACCATTTAATGCTAATATTACAAGATGTGTAGGTTGCAAGATTTAAAGACCGGGGAGAAGATCTGGACTGTACCCCACTAGCCCACGGGAGTAAAGTGGCAGCATGTTAAATACAGCGAGATCGGCGAAAATATGACACGTGTCCTTGCAAAGTGTGAGACCCACTCCCCACTACTGTTCTTGTGGCCTGTCTTATTCA
Organism: Sequoia sempervirens; assembly: GCA_007258455.2. Lineage (NCBI taxonomy): Eukaryota > Viridiplantae > Streptophyta > Pinopsida > Cupressales > Cupressaceae > Sequoia > Sequoia sempervirens. The sequence goes on from VDFB02110338.1 coordinate 6,173, forward strand.
ATGAGTGGTTGTGATGAATCTAACAGATCAATCTTCACTGTTCCCCACTGGCTCGCTGAATGAAGGTGAGCGATGGTTAAAACCAACGAGATCTCGACACTTGTCCCCACTTGCTCAGACCGAGGGGCCCACACATAGTGACAGTGTCATCTGACATGGATGAGAATGATTGGTTGTTAATACATCAGCGAAGCACCACTAGAAATCAAAGGCACTCAAACAAAGGTTGGTTGGCTAATCATCCATCAAAGCAAAGGTTTGACAGATAGCATTCAAAGTTGGCAAAATAGCATGTGGTGGTCATTTTTACTCTGTGCAACCAACCTGCATTAATGGCTAGTAACTTGCAGAGCAATTGAGTCAATCTCAATTCATGTGGTGACACAAATGCTGGTAATCATGAAGGATATTCTATGGACTCCATGCAATCAGGAATTGAACGGTGCCAGTATATTTGCCAACGAGTAGCCAAGGTTACGCATGTGCAATAAAGATTTAGTGTGGACGTCATTGCTTCACTCGATAAATATAGCAAAGGTAGTTGTTATTGGCATCATTATCATTTAAGCTGTTAAGTGTTTTCTAGTGTGAGTAGTTATCAAAAGAGAGGATGAGAAAACTAGTGAGAAGATATGTTCACTTGAGTTCACTAAAGTCTGGGTCAAACACATAGGAAGCTGCTCCCACCATGAAAGCGGGTACTTCTGAAAAGCCTGGACTAGTGCCTAGTAGATGCATTCGAATACTGCAATTTCAGAGTGATGTTGTAGAAGGAATGGATGAAAAGGGAAAGGGTCCAATGCAGTCTTTTACTGGATTAAAATGGAAAGTGAGGTATGGATGTGGCTCCTATGGGTGTCAGCATTCACCCATCAACCTTACAAGCAGCTCCTCTGACAGTGGCTTCGATACCGATTATGCTTACAGTCGGTACTTGGCCCTATTGAATGATGGATTGCCCTTTGATGAGGAGGTGATCTCTATTTTTCCACTGGCGATCAAGACTCCTAATGGGAAACCTAGAACTGTGCTTGGTAATAAGAAGAATGAGGAAGAGGCCAAGGTATCCTCTCTTCCTCTGGAAAGGACAAGAAGTGGTTGTGTATATCATGGGCATGCTATTGGTGTTTGTGGGGTAACAGGCAATTGAATTGGTTGTGTGTGGTCTTAAGTTTTGGTGTTGATACAGGTTGCAGTGGTGGTCCAGTCATCTTGCATACGTGGCATTTTGGGTTCCTGGTTCATGATTATGCAAATGGTGACAAGGAGAATTTTGGCGGCATTTTGCATTTCTCCTCTTGGGTGGCGGTTGCATTTTGGTTTTCCCCCAATTGCACTATTTTGTGAAAATTCGACATGTGGGGTTTTTAAAATGCAAGAAATGCAGTTGAAATTTCATTGAAATGAAATTTTGTAGAAAACCGCATTTGAGCTTGAAGCTTGTCGCTTCCCTTGCATTATAAAAGGGAAACCAAGGCTCATTTTGAATGAGAGGAGAGATAGAAGAAAATAGACTCTGGCTAGGGTTTTGGTCGAATATATACAGATAGGTAGGAATAGAATAGTTGGTCATCTTTGAGCATTATGAATAAACTTATGCAAGTACCTTAAATAGTTTCTCAAACATGATTCAAGTACAGTTAAATATATATAATTTTGATATATTTCTCTTCTTCTGCAAGTTTGGGTGAATTTTGAGTTGAAATATTAATGGTGTTTCAGTTCTACTTTGAATATTTGTTCAAATGTGTGTCTCTTCTCTTTGTCTTTATTCAAGTAATCAATTAAATACTTAGATGGAGCCATGAATTTACATTTATTTGCAAAGGATTTGATAAGTAGTGATGTATCGAAAAATTTGAGCTCCATGATGCAAAGTATTGTGAGAGTAGTCTGTTTTATTATTGGGTCATTTTTGTTTTACTAATTCTTGCATATGTGACTCCATTTTGCCCAATAAATACAACACTGATTTGTTCCTTAATGATTTACCTAAGGGGTTAATCATACAATCATTTAGTGACCAATTCGAAGCCAAGGTTTGAATTCATTTAAAATTTCATTGATTCAAATATTCATGTATGACAATTCTCATTAAGAATGTCTTCATTTTGGTGCATGGGTAGCATATTGCCTAGAAACAAGCCAATTTTTTAGTAATCATTGCATAATTATCCTTCATCCAAACATGATCTATGTTATGAAGTGGTCAACACAGCTAAATCTTAAATGAACACACTAGGAATACCCTCCTTGGTCCCACAGAGCCTAAAGTGCAGAAGATCTTAGTCATCGGCTAGATCTTGTTAGTTGGCCATTGATTTCAAGAGTCTTGGGTATAGGAACTAGCTATTCCTTAGAGATATCTTGGGTGTAGTGGAAAACACCAACACACCTTTCGCTTTACGGGTTCCACAAGGCATGTTTTAAATACCCAGAAGCCAATTTTTTCTTTTTAAGGTCCTAACTCGCTTATGAAGAAGCCCAAAAAAAATAATTGAAATCAGACCTATTTTGCACTCTGCACGAATGCGTGAAGTTATCCCTAGCGACTACTGGTATGTTTTCCCTAAAACGGCAACCTTTTTCTACTCTGCAAAAGTAAATTGCTGAAAAATCCCCATCTTGGGTGAGTTTATGCTGATTTGGCATAGGAATCATCAGGAAATACAGGTATGCAGGATTCATTTCATTAATTTTCTTTTTTTAATTTGCACGTGGAATATTGGTTTCTAGCATCTATAATGCACTGTGTGTCCCCACATCTTCCTTGTTTGATCCAAACACAGAAATAAACATTAAATTATCTTAACAATAATATAATAATATAATGGACTCGCCTCCATTGCTCTTTAAATATATTTTTTCTGACATGCACATCTGGAATGTTCCAAACAAGGATACCAGTACTGGTCCCACATGGGGAATCGTTGCAGATAAGGGATGATCATACCAGAGTTTTCAAGAATGTAGGGGAGCAAGTTTCAGAATATAACTATAAAATTGTCCACTGGGAGATGGGAAACAATAACTTATGGTCTTAGTTCCTTCAAAATAGTTATATTCTTTATCAATGTTTATCAATGGCCTATCTTTACTGTTGAATTTCTAAAGTTTTTTCTATTTTTAAGCTTTGATCAGAATTTTTCTGGAGTCAAGGAGGATACACGGATTTTCTTTGTTTATCTTTTGTCATGAGTTTTTAGGTGGGTCCTTGTGCTTGCAAGCTTGCCCGAGGTACTGGCATAAACACATTTGGAAGAGCTGAGCATATTCTGTTATGTGTGCAGGGCAACTATTCATTTGACATTTGACTGGTTGTCCAGTGGGCGTTTGGGAAAATGCAATTTTTAGGTTTAAACGGTGAGATTTCATGATGTGGATTGTCAGTTGATTAAGGGAAGGGGATCAGTAGTTGTGCACCCTAACCCGGCTTCTAATTGCTCTCATTGTTTCCAGATATACAATTTTTCCAGCAGCTTACTTGGCCAGTCCCCTGCTTATAACTAAGGTTTCAGGGCCACATCATCAAATATGATGCCACATCAGCATGCTTTTTGTCAAGGTGTCCAAAAAGGCCCAAAAAAAAAATGAGACCAATACTTGTGAATTCACAGCATGTTTTATTGAGCGCTGATGTGGAATCACATGATTGGCTGCTTTTTAGATCAAATGAATACATTTTGTTTAATTATGGGTAGTTATCATCAATACTAACAACTTTAAAGTCACAACTATTGGTCCAATATTGATAAAAATATTGGGCATTATATAAACAACTACTATCACAACTATTGAAACATGCTCAGGTACTGGGTCCTCTCCCCTATATCGAGGAAGGGTAGAATGACTGCAAAGTTGGCTGTCTGCCATTACAGTTCTGAACTTACTGACAAAAATTTAGTACGTGCTTACTTTTTAAGATAGAAAAAATAGGGCAAAGTAGTGGATAAAGCACGTTATCAGTAATTTGTTTTTAAATAATGTCGATTCAAATTCACTGCTTCTCCCGAGACTGTCGTTAGAATCCCGTTGTATGCTCAGTCACTTGTAATTGATAAGAACCCACTTGGTCACGTTAAAATTCAGATATCCAGTTATTAATTTTTTTTAATCTATGAAGATTAAGTCTTTATTTTATGGTAAAGCTTAAATAATGAATAAATATTATTTGTTGAAAAAGGTTAATATTATACATATCAAAAAAATGTGTTGAAGAAGTTACACTCTTAAATTTATATGGAATTAAGTTTCAATTCTTAAAATGTAAGACAATAAAACAACCAATAAAAATATAAGATTTTCTATCTTTCCAAATATTAAAAAGAATTTATTAAGAATTTGTTGATTTATTTTTTTGTGTAGAGGTTCAACTCTTCTCATTTTTTTCAATTTTGGGATTTTGATGTGGGTATTTTTCTATCTAAACTAAATTATTTTTATAATTTTAATATAAATTTATTTTTTCAATTAAATTTTCTAATTGATCTCTAATTGATTTCAATTAATTTATTTAATTGATCTCAATTATATTTCAAAATGTTTATGCTTTCAATTAAAAAATTTAATGTAATAATATTTTATTTTATTTTAAGATTGTTTTTATTTTTTTATGCAATTCTTTCCAAAAAAAAAATTATATTGTGATTTTGATGTGGGTGCTTCCTATCTAAACTATATTTACTTTTATAGTTTTAAATTTTTCAATTAATATTTCTAAACATTCTTAGAATTGTATGAAATTTTATATTCTCTTTTATAAATAAAATATTTAATATTGAGTTTTTAAAAAAATACAAATATATATAAAGTTAAAAGATAATAAATATTAAATTCTTATTCTCATTTTTTTTTAAATTATATTATATAAAAATTTAGCTTCTCAAGGTTTGTGTCAAATAAGCTCTTCATTTAAGATTGTGTTCTTTTATAATAGTTTAAATATACATCTAAAAAGTATTGTAATGGTGATATATGTATATCTATCTCAATTCACATTTAATTTTGGATCCACCTTGACAATGTTTTGATGTAATTATAAATTAGAAAGATCATATAATTTTGTGTGTTGTTGGGTTTTTTTTTTTATTTATCATTTGTTTGTACTTGAATATATTTTATGCATTTTTAATTTTAACTATATATTTATTATTATACAATCATCATTTACTACATTTATCACCTCAATATTTAGATTTTAATGTCATGGGTCAATCTTTCAATGTGTGGAAGTGATCCTAAACTATGTGGAATTGATCAAAATTTCAAACAATCATATTTTAAATCTTTGTTGACTTTAGCCTATTCTATTGGAAATTATTAGCTGACTTATTATGTGTTTGTGCAATTAGTTGCTATGTATTAGTATTTAAAGGTATTCAATGTCCATCATTTCATATTCAAGTCATTGATTATCAAGGTTCAAAATCATTCTACAAAATTGTACTTTGGAGAACTAAAAGGAAGCTCATTCTACATCAAATCATCCAGGAACATTTGTATGATTGAAGAGTGTTGTTTTCTAATTATTACCCTTGTGATATAGTGATTTTCCCAAAATACTTTTAAATACCTTTGATTTTTAATAGGGTGGGTGATTTTTAATAGTGTGGGAGGAAAAATGAAATAATTCATATCTCTCAATACTAACAAGTCCATTCATAAACGTTATAGATCACTTTTGCACATCAAAACATTCTCATAAGAGACAAGATTGATTTTGGAGAGAATGAATTTGATTCACAAAGAATTTGAAAACTACTCTAATCCCAAGAAAATTGATGAATAATAAATATCTATTTTCATTAACAAAATTATTAATTTTTATGCTAAATTAAATTTATTCTTCATTGCTATTTTATAAATTAAATATTTTAATCTCTTACATTTAATTCTACAATTATCATTTTTATTAAATCATACTTGTGACATTGATTTAATCTAAATTATGTGCTTCCATAACATACAAATATGAGACTGTTGTGTGGGGATTGCTAGCTCCTTTGGGGAGCTGCTATCGATCGACCCTATGACAGCAGCAAGAAGGAGACTGGTGTTTGCCAGAATTTGTGTGGGTGTTTCTCAGGAAGTAGATCTTCCCTCCTCTGTGGAGTTCCACTCGAAACTTGGCTCTTGGTTGCAGGCTATTGAGTTCTAGACCATCCCTTTTGCCTGCTTCAACTGCAGAAAATCTGGCCATTGGGCTAAGCATTGCCCCCTTAAGGTAGTAAAAGAAATGGAAAACCCTAAAAGGGCCTCAAAAGTGGTGTGGAAAAAGAAGCAGGAAAAAAACTTTGCTTCGGAACCAGTGGGAAAGGTTACTGATACTTGTGATATTCTCTCGGGTGATGATGGAAACGATGGCTCCACCATTTAGGTATCCCAAGCTCTTGCTCCTGAGATTAAGGATGGATCTCAGAACAACGAAGAAGGAATGGATTGTAATAATGGGAACTTGGCCCTTAGCAAGGTGGTTGTTTCTCAACAAAATTTCTCTGATGTTGCTGGAAACGAAGGTTTCACCTTTAAGATCCCCCATGTTTTGGTTCCAGTTCTAATCTCTAACTCTCAAGACAAAGAGGATAGTGTGGAATGGGAAGCTGGGAAATTTTCCCTAAGCAAGTTAGAAGACTCTATTATCTCGGAGATGAGCCCCATCTTTCGGGACCCTGTGATGCCAGGGCTGGATGATATTCCTACTCAGGGTCTTTTTCTGGAAGTTGGCATTCCCCTGAGTGTATCTCCGGTTAGAAAAAATATCCAAGGTGTTGATTCTTGGTTGGAGGTGGCTTCTCTTGATGTTGTTAAAGACACCTTTTCAGACCCTAGCCAGGCAAGCCTTCTTGAAAGAAGTAATTCCTTGCCTTGTGGGAACGGGCTCATGGACACCCTCCCCCGGGAGCAGAAATTCCTCTCTGAAAAAGAATGGGAATCCAGCAAAGAGTCAGATAGTCAAGATGACACAGATAGAGAAGAGGTGCTTTCAAAGAAAAAGAAGAAAAAATCGAAAATCAAAATCAAAATCACCCTTTGTGGGATTTCAACAAGATCGCGAGCAAAAGCGGACTGCGGGGCAATTTATCTAGCCAAAGGAAGAAGACCCAAAAATTTGATAAAAGAGCACCATAGCCTTCAAGATATTGTGGATGGTTCCCAAAAAACCATCCTAGAGCTCCTTCTTTCTCCCAAATTCCCATGAAGTTATTGTCCTGGAATATAAGGGGACTAAATAATCCCCATAAGCAAGATATTTTACACAATTTTACTCGGGACCAAAAGCTTGATATTCTCCTTATTCAGGAAACCAAAATGTTAAGTGTTAAAGTGGAAAAGATTTTTTTGTTTCAGGATTGCTCCATTCAGGGAAGTGATTCTGCTGGTGCTTCTGGTGGGGTAGCGACTTTTTGGAATTGTAAGGTTATAAAAGGTGATCCCCTGTTTTCTCATCCTAATCATGTTGCCACTAGATTTACTCATATAAGGGACAATTTCAGTTGGATCCAGTCTAATATTTATGCTCCTAATTGCAAAAAAGCTCGAAAGGTTTTTTGGAAAGAGTTGGCTACTTTCTGGAAAAAATTTCAAAATGACTCCTAGGTTGTCATGGGAGATTTTAACTCCCCTCTCCTTCATGCTGAGAAGTTTGGTGGCTCTCAGATCAATGAAGAAAGCAAAGAAGATCTTTTGGAATTCATCAACAATCATGCCTTGATCGACCTGGACCTGTAAAGGAGTTCTTACACTTGGTCGAACCGTAGAGTTCTGTTTGATCTGATCTAGGCGAGGTTTGACAGAACCCTTGTTTCTGATATTTGGATCTTAAATTATTGTTGCTCTTTAAAAACCCTTCCTAGAGTTGGGTCTGACCATTTTCCTATTAGTTTTGTTGTTGACCCTCTAAAAATCAAAAGAAATACCCCCTTTCGCTTTGAGAAGATGTGGCTTTCCCATCCCCTTCTCCGGGACGAAATAAGGAAATGGTGGAATATAAAAATAAAGGGTACTGCTTTATTTAGAATTGCCAAAAAATTAAGAGAAGTTAAAATGAACCCCAGAAAGTGGAAAAAAGAGTCTTTTGGTAATATCTTTCAAATCAAATCTGATCTTCAGTTTAGGCTGTCTGAAATCCAAAACAAAATTCAGAAGGAAGGCTACCTGCATGAAACTAAGGAAAAGGAAATTGAGATTCTCACAAAACTTCATGAGATAATTACAAGAGAAGAGGAATTCTGGAGACAAAGATCCAGAGCTCTTTGGTTAAAGGCTGGAGACAAAAACACTAGATATTTTCATCTTTCTGCTTCCAAACACAGGGCTACCAACAAAATCTTAGCGATTGTGGTTGATGGCAGAACTTTTGAGGAGGAAGAGGACATTAGAAGAGAAGTTGTCCTATTCTTCAAGAACCTTATGTCTGAGAAAGAGGATATTAACTTGGAGGATCAAAATCAATTATTGGAGGCCATCCCCAGGATTGTTAATTCTAGAGACAATGATATGCTGACAGATATACCCACTAGAGAGGAAATTAAAAAAGCTGTTTTCTCTTTTGAAGGAAGCAAAGCGCCTGGTCCTGATGGCTTCCCTTTAATTTTTTTCCACTGGTTCTGGGACATTGTTGGGGAGGATGTTGAGAAGGCGGTGAAAGAGTTCTTCCACTTTAGAAATCTTTTAAAAGAGCTAAACGCCACTTTCTTAGTTCTTATCCCCAAAAGACCTGGAGCGCAGGATTTTGAAAGCTTCAGACCTATCAGCCTTTGTAATTCCTTCTATAAAATTATTTCGAAGGTGCTAACCTCTAGGTTGCTCCTCATCCTGCCCTCCATTATTGCTCCTCAACAGAATGGTTTTGTTCCTGGAAGACAAATTTTTGACTCTATTGTCCATGCTCATGAGAATGTTCACTCCCTCTCAGTCTCTAAATCGGAAGGATTCCTTCTTAAGCTTGATATTTTGAAGGCCTATGACAGGGTGGACTGGAACTTTCTGTTCAAAATTTTAAAGTCTTTTGGTTTTAATGAAAGAGTTTTGCAGCTTATTGAACAACTCATCACTTCTGTTTCTGTGGCGGTTCTTATTAATGGATCCCCCTCCACTTTCTTCCGTAGCTCTAGAGGTTTAAGACAGGGAGATCCCATTTCTCCTATCCTCTTCACGATTATGGCTGAGAGTTTTGGTAGGAATATGAGTAAGTTGGTTGCTCAAAGATCTATTATGGGGCTCAAACCGTCTTCGAACAACCTGATATGCTCTCATCAACAGTTTGTGGACGATAATTTGCTGATGGGAAGGTCTGCTGTGTTGGAAGTGAAAGAGATGAAGAAACTTTTGGATACCTATGGCAAAGCTTTTGGTCAGGTGATAAATAAACAAAAAAGCTCACTGTATTTCTTTAACACACCTTTGCATAGACAGAGAAAAATAGCGGGAATTCTTGGCTGCAAGATTGATTCCCTTCCTGCTACTTATCTGGGATTGCCTCTTTGTTTAAAACCCCCGGACACTTTTTGGATCTCTTTGGTTGATAGGTTTGGAAAAAAACTCGCCGGTTGGGAAGGAGCTCGCCTAAGTCAAGCCGGTAAACTCCAGCTTCTTAAAGCTTCACCACAGAACCTTCCTATCTATGCTCTTAGCCTTTTTAAAATCCCATCTAAATATGTTGAAACCATTGAGAAGATCTAAAAGAGATTCCTTTGGTCAGGAGTTGAAGAAAGAAAAAGAATGCCTCTTGTTGGATGGGACCTGGTTTGCAGATCTAAAAAGGATGGAGGCCTTGGGCTAAGAAAAATCAGACTGCTGAACAAGTCGCTCCTAGCTAAAAAGATATGGAGACTTTTCTTCTCCTCTGGGGAATGGAGTGAAATAATTAAAAGCAAGTACTTGCAGAATAACAATTCCCTTAAAGATTTGGCTGAGAATTCCAACCTCCCGAAAGGATATAGTTGCTGGAACTATATGATTGATGGGATTAAGGTGGTGAAATTGGGTTTGAAATGGCAGGTTCGCAATGGTAACCAGATTAGATTTTGGGATGATTGTTGGCTATGTAATGAACCTCTATCTCAGAATGGGAATCTCAGCAGATGGGCTGAGTTTTGTAAAGATACTTTTGGCCATTTTGTTAAAGATTACTGGAGGGATGGTAAGTGGATCAATCTCCCATTGATTATCCATGCTTTGGTCTCTGTTTACTCCTCCTTGAATGCTGTCAGACTTTCCTTAAATCAGGAGGATAACCTAATCTGGAAGTTTGAACCTTCGGGGTGCTTTTCTGTTTCTTCTACTTTTTCCCAGATTTCACATGCTAACAGCCCTCCCCCTCTGTGGTCGCAAGCCTAGACTAAGCATCTCTTACCTAAGGTTAACATTTTTTTCTGGTCTTTGCTGCAAAATAAAATTCTAACTATGGATAATCTTAGTAAAAGAGGTTTTTTGCTCCCCAATAGATGCTACCTTTGTAAAAGTAATGCTGAATTGGTTAGCCACCTCTTTATCCACTATCCTTTCTCCTCTCTGGTTTGGGACAAGCTTCTAAAAAGCTGGCATTTTTCTTGGGTCCCCCCGAAGTCGGTCGCAGATTTTTTTGTTTAATGGCAAGCCCCTTCTTACAATCCCTTTATTAAAAAACTGTTGGCTTTCTCGTTCCCCCATGTGTCCTGGGGAATTTGGAAAGAGAGAAATAACCGGATCTTCAGGGATAAGGAATCGTCTGAGGAAATAGTGTTTGAAAGAATTCTAAGGAGGATTAAAGAAAAATTCTCTATTGTCCCCTTCAGGGAGGACAAGGTTAATTCTGTTGTTTACTCTCCTTTTGACAGCCTGATTGCTAGGGAATGGAGAATTAAATGGGATATTTCCAATGTGCCTAATACGACCAAAAAATCCAGGGATGGAGTTTGCTAGAGTTTTCCTATGGAAGGATGGGCCAAAGCCAACTTTGATGGTGCGGCCAAAGGAAACCTGGGGAAGGCTAGGTGTGGTGGGGTCCTAAGGGACTCGGTAGGTAACTTAATGGGAGCTGTTACCACTCCCTTGGGAATCCAAACTAATCACGTGGTGTAAGCGGCAGGGGCTTATTACATAATCAACCTTGCTGTGAGTATTAAATGCAAAAATTTATGGCTCGAAGGGGACTCAAAAAATATAATTGATAATCTTTGTGGTAGGTCCCAGCCAGCATGGTCGATCAAAAATTGGATTGAAGAGGCTAAGGCTGTACTTAATAAGTTTGATAGAATAAAAATAACTCATGCCTACCGAGAGGTGAATGCGGTTGCAGATTTTTTTACCAATGAGGGAGTCAAGAGCGACTATATCCTCACGTGGAACAAAAATTCTGACCTCCACTTCGAAGCTCAAGCTTTATTGGAGCTCAATGTTGTGAATGGGAAAGTGGCGGCTTATTGTATTGATGAGGAAGGTATGCGCCATGAATAACAATAATAGAAGATATAATGGGACCGAGAGGATCCAAAAAATAATTTACCTTCTTTGGCATGCTTTGTGGGTCCTGCGAAGGAAATGAACTATCTGGAATAGGTCTTCTATTTGCAACAGTATCTGAACTAAGATCTCTAAAATGGGTGGTGAACGGAAGAGGGTTGAACCTACCAGTTTCGAATCTCACACCAAGAATTCCAAAGCGTGGAGTAAAATAAGAAGGGGTGGCTTACTTCTGTCCATTGAGAAACTCCATGGCCCTAAAGAGGAGATTACAGATTTCTTCGAGAAAAATTGGAACAATGGGGAGGTTCTCCTCTTTGGGAGAAAAGTTAAGATTGATGAATCTCTGATTGCGGAAGTGACTGGCATTCCAATGGAAGAGCATAAATTTTTTAGAGACAGGAAATTCTTTGATGAAGCTGTGTTGAGGTTCCCTAAGTCTGAAACAGAGAGGCAAAAACTTGTCAAGACGACGAACAGTTCCTATGAAGTGGACACTATAAAAGCTTTATGGAGAAAAGTGCTAAGGGTTATCATGGAGTACATCACTCTCGACGACCGCTTCACTAGGGTTTATGGATAGCACTTCATGCTGCTCAATCACTTCTGGCATAAGGTGCGTGTTTCTATCCCCTTCTTCCTGATCTGTTCCCTGAGAAATAGCTTTTCTGATCATAGTAGAAGCCCTAAAAGATACCTGATTCTTCACATGGGTGTTTTAAGGCTCATTTATGAACACTTTCAGAATTTGCCTGCCCTTCCAAACCCTATTGCCCCTCTGAAGCTTGATGAGGATGATACTGAGCCTAGCATTTCTGATTCTAAAGCTTCCCCTAACCACGTCAAGAGCTCCTCGCCTCCTCTGCCTCCCCCTTCTGCTTCAAGTCGTTCCCCTCAGCCTTCTGGTGCCTGCTCTGTTCCCGCCTCTAGCCGAACTAACCCTAACTCTAAAGGGACGGGCTCTAGCTCACCGGTTAATAAGTTAGTTTCCTACCCTGATGACTCCCCTATTGTTTCTGCTAAAGCGGCCGAGGCTTGTCCTGAGAACCCCCACTTCCCTCAAAATTTTCAATAGGAGAACTATAGCCCCCCTAGAAGGGCGGAGTCGATTATTTTTGGGGCCAATGCTGAAAGTGACCCCCCTTTCGACTTCATTGGAAATGCTAAGAAGTGTTCTTTGGACCAGTTTAATGCTGCCAATTGGTTATTTCATGAAATTAGCGAGTTGAAAACAAAAAAATTGTCTCTTCACTGTAAGCTGGGAGAAATTGAAGCCAAAGTTGTGGAGTTAATTCAGAACGATGCGGAGAAGAATACCACTGTGCAGGATAATACACATAAGGACAGCACCGTTGAAAATGAAATGGAAAAAATGAAAGTTACAATGAAAAAACTTGCTGATCAAAATTGTAGAATTTCTAGACACAACTCTGTTATCATTAAAGCTATGTCCGAAAGATTGGAGAAAACCCAGGAAAGAGCTCTGATTGTCGACCTTAACCAGGAGAAAGACCAGGATGAGAAAGCTGGGATTTCTAAGCCTAATCGTGATCTAGCATCTAAAGAAAAAGTCTCCTAATTGACCCCAAATATGACACGATCTTTATGGAGGGGTCCAGATATGGCAGGACTTGGAAGAGGCTGCTACTCTAGCTTTGAAGTCCAAGTGACATGTGGTTGGGCCCAACTTTGTCCTGGGTTGTCGTCATGAATGGTTTTGTATTTTCGTGGCTGTCTGCTTTAGCTGGATTATTTCTTTCTGGCAGCCTTTTTGTCTTTTGGACCTCTTTTTTGGTCTTTGTTTGTAATATTACTCTGCGGTTTCGGGTCCTTGTAAAACCCGTTTATCCCCTTTTATCAAAAACATACAAATAAAATCAATTAACATTAGGAAAATTAATATTTATGTATATTTCTCATTTGATTATATATTTATTTTATCAAGAATTTATTATTTTATATTATATTATATAAAATATATTATTTAATTTAATTTAATTTATATTTTAAGCTATAATACTATTTTTAAAATTCTTTTGTAATAAATCAAAAGATTGAATTGGATAGGGGTTCTATTTTATAATAACAAATATAATTATCTATGTGTGTCTCATTCTCTCTATCCCTCTCCCTCTTTATCTCTCTTTCTCTCTTTATCTCTTTCTACTATGTCTTTGTTCTTTGTCTCTATCTATTTTTCACCTCTATGTGGGTGTGTCTATTTTTATATAATCTCAAGTTTGGCTTTAGGGACAAAATGGCCCATCAAAAACTAGTTATCTCTCTCTCTACCTCTCTCTATATCTATTTGTCCCCATCTCTCTTTTTTGTCTCTTGTGTGTCTTGTTCTCTCTATCTCCCTTTCTATCTCTCTAACTATCTCTCCCCTCTTTGTATATTTATATTTCTCTTCTCCCTTTGTTCTTTTTCTCTCTATTTTTTGCTTGTGTATCCCTCTATACATCTCAAGTTTGGATTGGTAGCACAAAATGGCTAATCAAAAATTATCTTTTCTTTATCTCTATCTCTCTCAATTACTCTCTCAATTTTTTAATCTCCCCTCTGTCTTGATCTCTCTATATGCCTTTGCTTCTATCTCTATTATTTCTATATGCAAGCCTTAAACAAATGGCTCTCTCTCTCTCTCTCTCTCTCTCTCTCTCTCTCACACACACACACACACACACACACATTTTCTATTCTCACCTCTCTTTGCCACTTCGCTTTCCCTGCCTCCATCTCTCTCCCCTCCTCTTTCCAACTCTATCTTGCTTTATGTAAAATTTAGTGTTTGTAAAATTTAATGTGTTGAAATGGAATTGAGTGAATGGTCTATATATATGCCAGCACAAATTCCCTACTCTTAAACTTATAAGCTCAATAAGAATTCACAATTACTACAAGTACACACAAGGCTAGGTACAAAAGAATAATAGTAACAAAAATCAAGAAGCCACAATGAAAATCCAATTGTGCTCAATTTTGACTAATTGGTGTTGTAATTGATATTACTAATGTAGATACACAAAAATTATCATTTAACAATAACTCACTTAAACTCACCCTTGAGAAAAGTAGACTATTGAAGAATAGCATCTTCAACCCCAACTTTTCAAGTGGCTATGCAAACTTTGCTTTGACAAATACAAAAGTGCAGTTCCACATTAATTATCGCTTTGTTTTGTGTTTTGATCCCTCAGATGTCAAGGGCATACAAGTCAATTATAAATAATTCAATTTTCCATTAAACGATTACCATTGGTCAAAACTTTATCACTAGGTGTTGACCTATGTCAACATTTTTATGGATATACATACTAATTGGTCCACACATCTCCGTTTGGATATACTCATATGCTTGCAAGCTATGAATGTCATACAATAAGGAGTGTGCCCATCAATTAGAATTTGGAAGAAACAAAGACATGAAGCATGCACTACTAAAAGTGTAATCAAATGGTCTAGCACATTATGGGTGGCACTAGGCACATAAACTCAATCAATCTAAGAGAGAAGAGAGAGGACAAAGGGAGGGAGAGAGGAAAAGAGAAAAGGAAAAGATAGGTAGTAAGAGATGTACAAAGAGTGTGTAATATATAAACTATTTATTTAATTTTTTTATGCATTTCAAGATGTCATATTTAGAAGACTAAATTTTAAACATTGAATAATATATAATGTTAATGTAAGTGGATGCATAGTCAATATGAAGTTATCACTTGTCTACCAAGCCTTAATTCCACACACAATATAATTTGTTTAGTGACCTATCAATTGACCTCATGTATTGCATGAATATAAGCAAAAATGGAAAAAAAAAAATTGTTTGACCTTCCACATCTCTTCAACATACCCATTGCCCACCAAATTATGATTGCTAATTTTTATACATGTACAAGTCATACATGGGGAAACGTCTATCCAGCCTCGAGAATGCACTTTTGATCATCTTTATTAATTATTTGAAAACAAAAAATCTATTGTATTATGATTTTTAATTAATTAATAAATACAATCAAAGGTGCATTCTCCGGGATGTAAAAAATAGCAGGGATGGTACCTAGGAAAATGTGTACATCCTACTTTGTAGGTTAAATTAGAATTACCAACCACCATGGGAACAACACAAATAAAATAAACTGAATTTTTCTCACACAAACCACGGAGGCTTTCCTGTCTTTTTCTCCCAGTGCTCCATATACACAGATTGAAGCCCTCTAACGTATTGATCAACATAACTGAGTTTTCACTAAAGGAATGTAATCACCACAGAGTAGTGTTAACCCAAGTTTCTGGGACGGGGATGGCGGGACGAGTCCCCAAGTTTCTGATTTTTCAAGTCAAATTTGGGGACAGCTATATAAAATATAGAAAAATTTAAAATATATAGGGAAACTTTAAATATTCATATGAAAACAAGGATAAAGCATGCATATATACATTATAGAAACTTAGCATATAACATTTGTGCTAAGAATTCATTGTCAATACTCAATATGCATTCAAATTTCAAAATTCATTGTGAATATGCATGTGATATTAAACATAGTACACTATTGTTGTCCCCTGGTCATCCCATGTCCCCGAGACATTTCCAGGATGGGGATGGGGGGATTTAGACCTAGGGACGCATCCCTGGGTAACACTACTGCAGAGTAAACTATAGCAGGGTGATTAAAGGGTCTCGGTCAAAAAATCAGTAATTCTCTTGTGTCTCTAGGATCTCTGAGTGACTTGAGGGGTATATTCAAAGTAAATATCTAAAATAAAAATTGTAGCTTCAGCACATACTAGTAGTCTTAACCATAAAATTTTGATTCATTAATGTGATTCCAACGTGGTAACACAGGATGCCCAACTAGTAGGTTCGCTTCCTTAGTAAGATTTGTGAAAAATAAAACATTTTTTCCTTCTTTATTACATCAATTATTAAACACAATGGACATGAAATGGAAAGTCATGACATGGCAACCAAAACTCCACCTTAAAAGAAGCATACATTCTGGAAATTGCAACCAGTAACAAACTCTCCCTTACTGGAAAGGATGGATTCAATAAGGCTGAAATAAAAGCGTATAAAATCTTCGACAGTGCTTTATGAAACTCTTAGACAGAACAAATGCCATGAACAAGCTAAGTAATTTGATGCAAGGAATGAATGCTCACTAAGGCACATAAGAACCCTCTAGATTTCCAAAATCGATAGACCTTAGTTTAGTAAGAATTTGACTTCAAGAAGAAAATGATATGTCGAAAGTCAAGAGAGAGGACCCAGCAGTTGAGCACCCTAACTTTGCACTTTTAATCATTCCACGTGGAAATTTCAAATCACTCCTAATTTTTTACAACAGCTTACTTGGCAAGTCCCCTACTTATAACTAAGTTTTCAGGGCCACATCATCAAATATGATGCCACATTAGCATGTTTTTTGTCAAGGTGTCCAAAAAGGCCCAAAAAAAAGAGAGACAAATACTTGTGCATTCACAGCATGTTTTATTGAGCGTTGATGTGGAATCACATGATTGGTTGCTTTTTAAATCAAAGGAATACATTTTGTTTAATTATGGGTAGTCATCATCAGCACTAACAACTTTAAAGTCACAACTATTGGTCCAATATTGATAAAAATATTGGACATTATATAAACAAATACTATCACAACTATTGAAACATGCTCAGGTACTAAAAATAGAATTATTTACTACTTTTTAGTAGGGATGAGGTCTAAAATTACTATTGATTGTTAGACCATTACTGAATGTGATTTTTAAGTAGAGTGCAAATGACCTCTGCTATGGATGGAGAAGTGCTGAGCACAAATCCACCACAATCACCTTTCATTCCACTTTTAGCGCTGCATTCTCACAATACACCAGTTTCCAACTATTTTTAAAAACTAAACCATAGAATTTGCATAGCAAACTTTTAAAAATTTAAGTGTGTTATGAACCCAAATTACATTAGTTCAGAATATATGATGCCAAGAAGGTACACATCAAGGTATGGCAATGAGCATAACCATTAGATATGGTATATTTCATGTCTTTCTGTACAATTGTGTTAAGTATCCTAAATTGGCATATTATATGGTGCTTAGTTTTAATTGGCTGAATGGTCATCCAACAAATGTGGCTAGTTTTGATTACGTAAATGCTCATCTAACCAGCTGGTGGGGAGATGTGATTGAACAACTTAAAAACATTTCAACAATTTTTTGTACCAAAAGTTGTCAAGCTATGCCATTCTAATGATTGCCCGTTGACAATAAGAAGAAATACTAATTTTCTTTCAACCTTAGTCTACTGATTAAGCATAAAATATACTCCCTTAATTGCTCTGGGGTACATCCATTTGTGTCCACGATGACAAAATTACGTATGTGTTGGACCAGCATTCACGCAAGCTCTTCTTGCAGATTCAACATCATGGAAATTTAAGTCATATAAATCAAAATTGATTCTTACATAGATCTGTTGACTAATGTAAACACAGAAATCCCAAAATAATTTTTAAAAAAAAATGCAATGATGATAGAAGAAAGTAGGGAAAAGGTTGGTAGAATATGTATAAAAGTCATACCCTTTCAAGTGGCCAATATATTTATCAGTTATAATCACGGCCTCGGTAGCATCTCAAACTATTCAGAGAAGAGGCACATGGTTGCCTATTACCTCGCACAAATAGCTTGGCTTATGTTTTATTGCTAAGTTCTCCTCCATTCCCCGCCATATCTGGATCTTTTCAAACCTTTTCTATCAAACTTATTAATCAGGGATGATTCTAAAATGCCTTTTCACTACCAATGAAAATCACCCTACTTCATATTTCTAAAAACACTGTAGTGATCTGAACCCCGGACCACAAGTTTTCAAAACCTACACCTTGCTAACTCACTGCATCAACACATTCAAAATAATTTGACTAACACCCGGTTTTGTTATGCCAAAGTTTGAAAGCAACTCACTGACTGTTCAAGCTCTTCCATTTGAGATCACAGATCCAATAACAATAACACTATGCTCCCCTAAGTTTCAGGGACGGGAACGGCAGAGGACGGCAAGACGTGTTTCCGGTAGGAGTATTTTTTTTATTTTTTTAGGGAACGACAAGGGATGGCTATTAGAAGATAGGATTTTTTTAAATGCAAAGAAACTTTAAATATTTATAATATTGATAAAACATTCATCATAGATATTGTAGAAGATTAATACATAACATTAGATTTGAATTGAAATTTCACATGAGAATTGACAAATAAATTAACAAAATTAAAATGCCTTCATTGTCAATGTGCATACATATTATATAAGAATCATAAAAATTGCTCAAAGGCTCTAAGTTTCAACTATAAAATGACAAACCATTTCACCATGATAACAACAAATTTGGTTCGGCTTTGCTCTGCTCTACTTTTTCCCACGCTGGCTGCTTTTTGAATTTTCGGCACTGTTTTGCGTTGTCTGTTTCATGGCTTGTTCGGGAGGTGGGGGACTGGGGGAGGGGACGGGGGGTGAGGGTGGGAAGGCTTCCCATTCCAAGGATGTTGTCCCCTCTTCTGGCGCTATGCCTACGGTGGCAATTGCTAGTCTAGCTGCTTCTGATAAGATATTTTCTCCTCGTACTGTTGTCCTTTCCCCTAAGGAAAAGACTAATGGAATCTCTGGGAAGTCGCCCTTCTCTTCATCATTTGGGCTTAATTCCTTTTTTTTGGAGGAAGTTTCAGCCTCCTACGTGGACAAATTGGTGGGGTCTGACTCACCAGCCCAATCTAAAAGACTTGCAAAATCTGTTTCCTGCTCGGTTACTGGCTGGCAAGTCGATGTCCCTAAGGTCCTTATGCTGAAGGCAATGGATAAACTCAAAATGGATTTGTTTGGAAAGTTCTTGGCGTTTAGGCCAAATATTGAACTTGTTCATCAATGCGCTACTTCCTCCTGGAACCTCAAAGGAAGTGTCACCAAAAACGTCATGCCTAGGGGTATTTTTCTGTTCTCTTTTGTAGTTTATGAGGATATGTTGAAAGTTTTAACCGGGGGTCCTTGGGCCTTTGACCTGAGTTTTAAAAACTTTCTTTCTCTTTGTAAATGGAAACCGGGTTTTGACCCGTCAGCTGATTTGGGGGATTTTGTCCCAACTTGGGTTCACCTTCTGAGGCTTCCCTTGGAGTTTTGGGAGAAAGGAATTTTACAGGGTATTGCAAACTCTTTTGGGAATCTCTTGGCCATTGATAAAATCACCCAGGAGAGATCGAGGCTTGTGTATGCTCGTATTTGTCTCAATGTGTTTGTCAATACGGTTTTGCCCTCTTCTATATAGCTCAAGTGAAAGTTTGGTAACTGGACCCAACCCTTGGAGTATGAAAATGCTCGCCTCTTTTGTCAGCATTGTAAGAGGTTTGGTCATCTTATTGACTCTTGTGTGGTTTTGGGTGAAAGTTCAAAAGCTAAGGGTAAAAGGTTTGAAAGGGACGTTTCGCCTAAGGCTATGGACTCTGGAGTGCAACCTTCTTTTCCTTCCCCCTAGAAGGTGTCCATTCCCCTTTTGAAGGATAATGATCCTAATCCATTGGTTGTCTTTTGACCCTCAAGTCAAAGCTCAAGAGGTGAGTGGTTTGATTCTCAATAAGGCAGCCCATGCTTCTTCATCCCCTACTTTAGGGTTTCCTTCTCTGAAGGATTTGAGAAGGGATAATCAATCTTAGGTCAGTGTCCAAGTTGAGGACCCCTTGTTAGTGCGAAATGTCCAGGTTATAAAGGTTAACGAGTAGATAAATGGCATGGTTGAAGTCTTAGAAGAAGGTGAGTATGTTCTTCACGAAACAACCCCATCTTTGGAGGAGATAAATCATGTTTCTTAGTTTGGTGCTCAAAATTTGTAAGATTTGTTGGCCCTTCTTAGCTTTCCTCAAGGATCAAGTGATAAGGGGGATGAAGAGGGATGGTCACAAGCCACCACGAAAAGTAGAAAGAAAAAGAAACTGGATGTTGGAGGGGGAAATAAAATGGGAAGACCCTCCCAAAAGGAATCAAGATTGAAAGATATTGTTAGGGATGTGGTTGTAGGCAAACAAAAGACCTTGGACTCGATTGTGGGATCGAAGCCCAACAAAAAGTAGAATGGGGGTCGGAAGGTGTTTGTAGTGGGGGTGCTTCTATTTTTTTAATGAATTACATCTCCTGGAATATTAGGGGCCTTAACAGTCCCTATAAACAGTTTTTGGTTAAGTCCTATATTCTGGATAACAAAGTTGATGTCCTCCTTTTACAAGAAATGAAGATGAAGAAAGAAACATTTGAGAAAGTTATTGTTAGTATCTAGTCTAGAGCTAATTTCTTTGTTTGTGAAGCTAAAAGGTGTGTCAGGAGGTATTGCTACCCTCTGTAACCCCTCTAAATTGAAAGATTCTTTACGTTCAACAAGTCAGAATCGCCTTGAGATTACTCTGGAAGATACTATCTCTCAGGAGATTTGGAATCTTGTAAATATCTATGCCCCTAATCCTAGTAGAGACAGTTTTTTTGTGGGAACAGGTAAGTGAAGGTATTTCTGAAAGGAGTAATGAACACTGGATGTTGGGAGGGGATTTCAATTCTCCTCTCCTTCCTTAAGAAAAGTTAGGAGGGTTGGACGATTTTTCGGATAATATGATGGAGCTTGTTGAATTCTTTAACTCGACAGGTCTTATGTATATTCCCCTCTAAGGCACTAAATTTACCTAGTCTAATAGGAGGAATGGAAGCCATCTAATTCAACTCAAACTAGACAGATTCTTAATATCTGCTAATTGGGATATCTCCCAATTCCTTTCTCTCTCTGCTCTTCCTAGGTCTAGATCAGATCATAATGCTTTGGTTCTAAAAAACCATTTGGATCATAATAAGGGCCCCTTCCCTTTTAGATTTGAGGTTATGTGGTGCACTCATCCGAAATTTGCTACCTTAGTTCAATCGTGGTGGGAGGAACCCATCCTTGGAACTCCTATGTTCTGTTTGGCTGAAAAGCTAGGGAAAATCAAGCAAAAATTGAAATCATGGAATAAGCTTACCTTAGGCAACATCTTTCAGTTAAAAATTTCCTTGGGGAAAAGTTTAAAAGAGGTTCAGGATATTATGGAGTCTAGCCTAGTGGATGAAGAGATTTGTGCAAAGGAAAGAGATCTGAAATCCCAATTGTATAAGATAAACAAAAAGGAGGAAATATTCTAGAAACAAAAGTCAAGAGTCCAATGGTTGATGGAAGGGGATAGGAACACAAAATTCTTCCACCAATCTATTGTCAAACACAGAAGCAAAAAAAAAATTAGATCGTTGGTTAAAAAGGATGGTTCTATTATGACAAATGAAAAAGAGATTGCTAGGGAAGCTGTCAACTGAATTTCTCTTCTTATCTTTTACATCATGTCAATGATCCCCAAGTAAATGTCAATTTTCTTCAAGTTATCCCTAATGTGATCTCCGATTTAGACTTAAAGATGATGACTAATGTTGTTTTTATGGAAGAAGTCAAAAAGGCTATTTTTTTTCTTTTGGAGCCCTCAAAGCCCCTGGACTGGATGGATTCCCTCCTGCTTTTTTTCAAACTTATTGGGATATTGCCAAAAATGATCTCTTTAATGTTGCCAGAGACTTTTTTAGGTGTGGAAATTTGTTGAGCAATCTCAAAGGCCTATGATAGGGTCTCCTGGCCTTTCCTTTTTGTTGTTCTTAAGAAGTATGGGATTGATGGAAGATTCTTAAAGATGATTTCTTATTGCGTAACTTCCCCAATGTATTTTGTTCTGGTTAAGGGTGTTCCTCAAGGATTCTTCTCCTGTGGTAGTGGTCTCAAGAAGGGTGACCCTCTTTCTCCCTACTTGTTTATTATTGTTGTCGAAGTCCTGGGAAGGAATATTCAAAGGTTGGTGGACTTACAAGCTCTCAAGGGTATTAAGGCTGCCTCCTCTTTCAGGCCTGATCCCCATCAACAATTTGTTGATGATACCCTGTTGTTTGGGGAAGCTTCAGTGGGGGAAGCAGACTTATGGAAACAGGTCCTCAATCATTATGTTGTTGTTATTGGTCAGTGCATTATAACTATAAAAAAAGCAAAGTTTACTTTTTCAACACTGATCCGTAGATAAAGGATAGAGAGAGAAAAATTATGGGATGTCAAGAAGCTAAATTTCCTGATACCTACTTGGGTCTCCCTTTGTTTTCTAAGAGATTGGAAAATAATTATTGGAACCAATTGTTAGAAAGAATTCAACATAAACTGGCAGGATGGAAGGGGAATCTGCTAAGTTTGGAATGTAAAATCCAACTCCTTAAAGCCTCTCTTTATAATATTCCAGTGTATTACCTTTCTCTATTTAAAATCCCTGCTCATATAGGCGAGAAGATTGAACAGATTCAGAGAAAATTTATGTGGTCAGGAACAAAAGAAAAAAATAAACTATCTCTTGTAAGCTGGGATAAAGTGTGTAGGCCTAAAAGGTGTGGGTGGTTAGGGATGAGAAGAATTCATATGCTAAACAAGGCCTTAACAGCTAAAATTGGTTGGAATCTTCTGGAAGGCTCCAAAGATTGCGTCAAAAAATTTCAAGCCAAGTACTTGAGGAACAGGAATTCTGGTTGTTTCCTGTCTCAATCGGATCTACCTTCTGGTTCAGCCTTATGGAACCATCTTATCAGGTTAAGGAATGTGTTTAAGTTGGGGGAAAGGAAGAGAATAGGGAATGGTATTAATACGGATTTTTGGAAGGATCCTTGGATTGAGAATGCCACCCTATCTGCCTATGAGGATTTGAACCCCCTAAAGCTTAGTCTTCACAAAATTTGTAGCAAAAAGGTGAGTGAGTATATAATCTAGGACGCGGAGGAACCAAAATGGAAGGAGTTTGATGCTTTGTTAAGGAGAAATAACTTGTGTGGTCAAAGACAGGTGAATTGGGATCCAGTCCTCATCAACTTGCATAATTTGATTGGGGAGGCAAAGTGGTTTGATAGTGAAAGGGGGGATGAGTGGCTCTGGAAAAGCAACTGCTCAGGCTATTTCTTAATTAGAAAGACCTATGAAGACTTGGTGAGGGCTCAGGATGCTGCTCCTGATCCCTTCTAAAAATGGGTGTGGCTTAAGAATTTGATTCCTAAAATTAATTATTTTTCATGGACTGCTACCCATGGCAAAATTCTCACCGTTGACAACTTGGTCAAGAGAGGTTTCCATTTGGTTAATAGGTGTTCTTTATGTAAGCAAGATGAAGAATTGATAATTCATCTATTCTTCCATTGCCATTATCTGAGGGAAGTGTGGTCCTATGTTTTGCAGTTGTTCTCTTTTGATTGGGTGTTTCCCAATTCAATGAAGCTTTTTATTGAGGGATGGTCAAACTATCCTTTCTCTCATAATGTTATTGTGGATCTATGGAATCAAGTCCCTCCCTTTGTTACATGGGGGTTATGGAAGGAAAGAAACAATATAACTTTTAGAGAGATGGAGAGAAGTAGTGGGGAGGTGTTTCAAATAATTAGAATCCAAATTAAGGAAAATATTGAGGTTGGTAGATACAACTTCTCCAACACCTGGCCAAACTACAAGGAAATGAGAATAAAACAAAAGTGGGGTATAAGGAGAGACTTAACCAATCTTAATTGGTCTAAGATGCTTAAAAGGATGGATACTGTCTGGAGTCCTCCTCTGAAATACTGGGTTAAGTGTAACTTTGATGGGTGTTCAAAAGGAAACCCGAGTCAGGCTAGGGTTGGAGGCCTGGTGAGAAACCAAAAAGGTGACTGTATTATGGGTTTTGGAGTGAACCTAGGTATATGCTCTAACAATAAAGTGGAAGCTATGGTTGCTCTTGGTGCCTTCAATTTCCTAAAGGAGCTTGGATTTAAAAATGTTATCATCGAAGGGGATTCCAAGTTAATTGTGGATATTTTAAATGAGGGTGATCCCACAATTTAGTGGTTTACAATTTTTGGCCAAACTAGACACTGAAATATTTTTTTCTAACTAAATCTTCACTTTTAAGCACCTATATCGGCTAAACTGTGAGGAATTTGAAGATGATACAAACTGGACTATCATGACATTTTTTTTTGTAGATTCGAAATATATTTTTTCAAAAATTTTGGAATCAGATTGCACTTCTTTTTCCATCTCCTTCGAAAACTAGTTTTTTTTCAGAAAACAACTTTTTTAAGGGGTGACGCTCACCGTATAACGCATAACTTTTTTTCCATGAAGGATAAAATTATAATTCTTTCGAATTTAGATTTGTAACTCCGATATCTAGTGCTTCCACATGGTTAGATAGTTTTTTATTGATTTTTTTTTCTTTAATCAAGTTTCGAAGTCAAACCAATTACAATTCAAACATGGGTGGACCATATAACACGTAACTTTTTTTTGTATGTATCAAAATTCTATTTCTTGTTTTGTTGGATCAAGGACTTCAATATCTCGTGCACTTATTATTTTCAAAAAACAAATTGATAATCTGCTATTTTTTCACATGTGTAGAACAAAAAGCTTGATTTTCGGAGAAAAACCTACATTCACAAGAAATAAAAAATAAATATAACAATCAAATTTAATTTAATTAAAATCATACTTCTTTGGAAGCTTGTAATAAGCACTACATACTTACAAAAAATAAATTTTAAATGAATTCATTTGATCCCCCAAAAGGTAAATCAAAAGTGGTTTTTTATCAGCATTTTGATAGGTGTAAAGGAGACTTCGTTATAGGCATGGTTTAAAACTAGCGAAGTTCTATCCAAGGGGCTTGGTCTAAGGTAGTTTGATAAAACCCTCTTTAATTGGAATCCTTTAAATAGAACTTTTCAAGGCTTAAATTATTATATTTTCTAAAAATATGTGATTTCAGCAAAAATCAGGATCTCCCAAAAAGTGTAAACCACTATTGTGGCAGCACCCATGATGAAGCTGCTCCTCCATGGGAAATAAAAAATATAATAGACAGATGTAAAGTAATTAAAAAATATTTTACTATATGTCGGGTTCAACATGTGTATAAGGAAGGGAATAAAGTTGTTGATTGTGCAGCCAATGTGGTGTTGGGTTGCAAGGGTTGGACACGATGGACCAATGGAAATATGTCGTCGCCTCTTAGAGATGTCATCCTTAATGAAAAGTTTGAAAATGAATATCAAATGTGTATCTTAAAAGTTAGTTGTTGGTGGGATGAAAGGGTACCAAGTGGTTTTGTCAAGCTTTCCCATTAATGATGGCTTATGGTGTACGTGCAGGTATAGGAGGATCCTCGAGAGAGATAATTTCATTAATTTCCCTTTAGAGAGTATGTTCAAAAATCACATGCAGATTTTGGATTTGATAAAGGCTATCATTTCAATGTATTCCGAAATGCCCTCTATTAGTTATTCATGTATTTCTATTGAGGAGAAAAGAAAGATTTCAATTATGGGAGTTAATGCTTCTAAAATTCATAATGATTTTTGGGTTTTGAGAAATGTGAATTTGGATTCTCTAACAAGAAACTTCTAGAATTTCCATTCTATCATGGGTCTAAGTTTTGTTTGGGTTTTGAGCGTTGGCTACAGTCAGGGAAGAAAGCAAATTGTGGGGGAGAGTATGAAGACTAGCCGTCACAGCATAAGAACTTGTAGAGGAGTAAGATGGGAGGTCCAAGAAAAAGAACTGAACCGCCTAACTTCCAAGCTCTGAAACAGAATGGTGACCTCTAGAGAATGTTCGAGAATGCGGGATTGGCCTCTTTCTTCCAATCTCTCAAAGGCTATAATGAAAGTTTAACAGCGAAATTCACCAATTTGTGGAGGAAAGGCAATGTATCTATAGGTCTTGTGAAATTTGAGGTTACTTCTCGTTTCATAGCCAAGGCCACGGGGTTGCAGAATTCTAGGCTGAAGGTTGCTAAAAAAAGTGGAGCTGATTACCAAAGATTTGTTGATAGTTTTATGCATGATGGTGAAAATCTCAAGCAATTTCAGAATGGGTATGCCAGACTCAAACTCCCTCCTCCCTTTTTCCTTGTGAGTCTGTTTGTTATGCACTATTTTACTCTTCAAGGTCGCTATATGTATGTTCATGCGTACCACTTTCCACTTTTAAATCATATTAGACATGGGGAGTGCATAAACTTTCCTATTTACCTTCTATCCTCAATGCAACTTAATATAGAAAAATGAGCTAACCCGCCCCTCCATCAAGGTCCTATGCTCACTTTGTATAAATTTGTCCTCACCCAAAATCCCCATGGTAATCCTCTAAATGCCAGAATTGAGAACCTTGACTAGTCGGATGAGGACAATGTTGAACCGCGGGGGGTGGAAAACCCTAATGTTTGTGAACCCCTGGTTGATGAACATCTTCACCACCACCCTCCTGTTGTGGTTACGAGACGTTTGCTTATCCTTACCAAAAGAAACTCTCTGGTGGAAAATGTGTCTAATCCTTCTACCCCTCAGTCCCAAAAAAGTGAGAAATTGAAGAATGTTGATTTACTGCTTACCAAAGCTACCCTTGAAATGAGGAAACACTCTCCCCATCTGTTAGAACCCCTAAAAGTCAAGAAAGCCAGACGTGATATCAATCCTAGTGATGTTATTCATATTTCTGAGGAAGGGAACCAAAAGGAGGAGGTCAAGGAAACTTTACAGGGACAGGTGAGTGGCGGTAGTGGTGGAAGGTTTGCCCAGTTGGTGAAGGTGGCCTTGAAAGAGAAAAAGGGGAAACAAAAAGTGTATGTGGATGTGGAGGAGGTCCCAGGTTATGAGGAGTTTGAGGCTCAGGAAGATGATGATTCTGAAGATTTGGATTTTGAGGACACAACCTACGATATGAGGGAAGATGACTCTAAGGAGGTAAAAGATGACAAAGAGGAGGAGCAAGCGGAGCCGTCTAAGGAAAAAACTGAGGCTAGGAATGAACAGGATGTCGAGTTCTCTAGATTAGAGAATAAAGCTGAATTGAGTAATGAATTTTTAAATTGTAGATTAACCATCTTGTAGGTCCAGTTCAAGGATTTGGAAAAGGCTCTAGTTACTCTGATGAGATTCGCGAAAAGGTTGATGAGACGTGCGATGCTGGGAGTGGCCTCAGGAGAATCAAAGTTTACCAAAAAATTTAAGAAGGGAAATCTGACGCCCTGAAACTACTAGATGAAATAGAGGGACCTGACTAGTGTGAATATGTGGCTCTCTTAGGAGAGTACGGGGACCTGTTAAAGAAAGCTAGTTAATGGCTTGGTTTGTTGTTTTTCTATTTTTTGATGGGTTTTTTGAATTTTACTTATATCTGGGACTGTTTGGTAATTTTCTATAAGATTTGGTGGAATACCACCTAGAATAATATGGACTTAATTAATGGTCTTCGTAGTTTAAAATATTCTAGTAAAAACTTTTTGTTTTTGATAGATAATGGTTGGACTATGGTAATGGTTTTAAATTTGGGTCAGCGGCCCAATCTAATGTTTTTTGGTTAAGATGGTGGTGTTGTTTCAGATCTCTACTGCCCTTTTTGATCTACTCTTGTTATTATGGGATCAGGGCCCTTCCCTGCTTATCTTATCAAAAAATATAAAATGACAAAAACATAGAAAATATATGGTTGTCCCTAATTATCAGATGCAATTTGTAAGTCTATATAAAAATCGGAGCTCGAGTCTAAGTCACTTCCATTGTAAAGGGTTGCCTTAGGCAATGGAACTCCAATGTATCCCTCATGTGTCTCCTCATCGTCAATCTATATAGCATCTTCAAGATCAACATTCGAACATAAGGTTGGAATTTGATGTCACTCAAGAGTATGTCGATCTTGTAGTTGCAAAGCACTTGTATAGCCACCAACTTCTGCAATCGTATAGAACTAAGGTTGTTTCTCTTGACTAATTGGATGAAACTATGTGGACCAATTCCTCTCTATGACAAAAGAATTGGCATCTTATGACAAGTAACCTCAACTCTGATGCATCCTTGTCATGCCATGTCCACCATCCAATAGGGTTGTTATGAGTTAATGTAGCTCTATCTGATCTCACCTTTGGTTTGCTAAAGGTTGGACCATGAATATTGACAAATGCAAGCCATTGTGTGAAGTAAAATAGATTCCTTTTTAGTATACATTTTCCTAAGGACCTTCATGAAGCCTTCTTTCACCTCTTCATCATGATGTAGGCACTCTCCTAGGTCTTGTTAAATACTATTTGATATTGAGAGCATAATTTTCCATATGAAGCAAGGTGTTCATAGTTTTCCACTATCGTGTCACAATGGATCTAAGATGCTCCTCCTAAAATCCCATAGTAGGGTCTATGTTATGAATTCTTTGCTTGATTTTCCCAAGCATGCTATCAAAGGTCTCATAAATCTCTCCAAAGCTAGGAGATTCAGTATCTACATATCTAATTACTTGCAAAATAGGCTCAATGAAGGAGCGAACATATCTACAAGTGCAAACAAGTTACAAAAATTAAAATCTTCGAAAGGAATGGAAATATTTTACAAGTTAAAAACATTAATAAATTACTAAATTAGCATTTTAAAAATTAAATAATAAAATCAACAATTTTCTTACCTCGTTGTGGACCACCAATTATCATCAAAGATTTATTGTTTCATACTTCTTCCTCTCGGTGTGCTTGCCTCTTGCCATCTACCCCTCTGCATTGACCACCATTAATTGTAAAGCCTCCTGGATCTCAAGCATCTCTCTAACAAAATGAAGTAGTTGGCATATCTAGAGTCCATAGGGTTGAGGAATTCCTTGAAATGTTTTGAACAAAGCAAGTGACATGTGATGGTTGCAAATGAACATCTGCACATCTCTAGCCTCTAACACCACTACCTTCACCCAATCTATCTTCCCAATGCCCTTCAAGGTATTGTTCAATGCATGAACATAATATGGGGCCAAAATATGTTCTTATAAGTACCCTTTACCATCAATCTAGCTAACTTCATACATGGGCTGAATCGGTCACTACAACATTAGAGGCTCCAACCTCTTTTATGGCATCTTTCAAATTTTGAAATAGGAAATTTGTATCCTTTTTTTTTTCAAACAATCAATAGCTCTAAGAAAATAAGAGTCAATTGAACTAATGACAATGATATTGATTAGTGGTTGTTGTTTGATATCGGTCCACCCATCCATGATGATGGAGTATCTATCCCCTATCCAAGTTTGTCTCATATCTTCCATCAACACACTAACCTTGGAATATTCTTTATCAAGGAGGGTCGTGTGTAGCTTATGCTCTTCAAGTGGAACAAATGAGGGACCAACAGCTATTACATCTTTCAACATTTGTTTAAAATATGGTGAATGTGCCACCTGAAATGTATGGCATGAGCATAAAAAAACATAGCAATAGAAGAATCAGACATATCTCATGATTGCATATTAAACATATTTGCAACATTAGTAGTTCTCTTCTTTAACCTAGTAGAAGTAGAATCTTCTCCCCTATACAATCCAACAACCACAGATCTTATAGGCAATGACACACTAGGCTATGAGCTCTCCAATGAAATTTCTTTCATTCTTGCCTCCCCCTCCATATGCAATCTAGTTGCCTCAATCTTCTTGTTTGGAGTTATTTTTTCACAACCTTTCACCCCTTGACCACCTATCCACAAAAGATGGCAATAAACTCTCGTATAGCTACCCCTATATTCTTTTTTGCACAAATGGAAAATGCCATACTCTACTCCCCCTTGATTTTTTATCCTTATCAAATCATGTTGCAAATTGTAATAGAGGTTTATTGGGCTTAAACTGACCTTTTGCATAGGTTTTGAAAAGTTCATAAGGACATTCAAATGGGTTTGAACTTGCTAGCCTTGTTACATTCCCACTCCCTGAAGAACCCCCAATGACTTCCATACTTCTATGAGTTCTAGGTCTACTTATTTCTTGCATTTGCACTCCAACCTCTTCACTATCACTACTCTCACTACTACTCATGATTTTTTTCGCAAAGAATTTAAAAGAAAGTTGCGAGTTCAAATAAAAGAAAAAATAAACTCACAATGCTCTCCTTATATGTTAAAAATTTTGAAAAAGAATTGAAAAATGAAAAACAAACTAAAAATACAAATGTAATATGAACTCACCTCTAAAGAAGTGGATTTGATGCCCTAGTCTCCTCTTTCAACAGTTGTTCTCTCCTCCTTCAAACACGCTTTCCTTGTTGCTCTTGAACAAAAGTTTGCAAATGTCAAAATGAGATAATTTTTTTCTTTTTGGTTGTATTAATGTATGAATTAGGTTTAGTTGTTTTTTAAAGGGACGGGGGGAAGGGCGAGGGAGTGGGAGGTCCCTATGGGCTCACCTATCCCTTTCTTTATTTTAAAAATGTGTTTTCAATATTTTATTTAAAACAACCACGTAGTTGTTGGGTTGTAGGGGATCACTAGCCTTTCTCGAGATGGTTGAGGGAAGCCTGGACATCCCCTAGCCATCCCAAGGACAGCTAATGTCCCTTTTCCCAATCCATGATGTTTCTCGAATTTTGGAAAGAAAGAGAACAAAGGAAACGTTTCTTGGACATCCTTGCATCCCCGAAACATCCCTTGCTAGAAATGGGGCTCCCAAGGCAAGGGACGCATCCCTGAGGACCACCGCAATAACATCAGCATGAATTATTTTGTCATCAATTCTATATTGTACTCTTAGTTCCTTGTTTTAACTCAAATATAATATAGCCGTAGATGCAGATCCTGCGGGATGGTATAAAAGGTAAAGCCGATTGATGTATTATATCTACAATTTAGTGGGATAACACATGGGTATAGGAGTACATTCATGCATTTGACTGGAATTTCAACATGAATGGCTCTCACATAATTGCCAACCATCACATTCCAATCACCATACATATTTTCACTTGCTATTTTGCCTACTTCACATAAAAGTTAAAACCTAACTCAGGTTTGTAAATCCCTGGAGAGCAACTTTGCCTCGCAAATTTGAAAATACTTTGCAGAAGTTATTAAGAGAAGCTTAAGCCATCAAAGATTTTAAGCATCCAATTATCTCTCCAAAGGAAAAATGAGAAAAGCAGAGTACAGGTTTCTATAAGAGCACTTTCTCACTTTAATGTCTCTAATTTAACCCCAAATGCTGACAAATCAATGCATTGAGCCACAAACAACTGGTTTGATAAAGGACACTAGAAAAAATGTATGCTGGATTTTGGCAAAAGGGCATATTCAACTTATTTGCTTCTCTTGTGCACAAGGAGACTGTCCTACCTCCACCAAAAAAGCTTATCTACACATCACATCTTTTGTATAAAGCATTATATATGCATAATGAATAAAGTCGTAACTTGCTAGGGATATATATATACGGTTTGCAAATGCTTTATAGACAATTCAGGTTTTAATTGATTTTGTTTGAAATTTGTTTAGTTTTGAACTACAAGTTAGTTATTTGTTTTTTTCTTTTTTCCTTGGGGGGATG
The DNA here is from genome assembly GCA_007258455.2 of Sequoia sempervirens. Lineage (NCBI taxonomy): Eukaryota > Viridiplantae > Streptophyta > Pinopsida > Cupressales > Cupressaceae > Sequoia > Sequoia sempervirens. The sequence continues at coordinate 38,064 of VDFB02110338.1, forward strand.
TGGGAAGTAGGAGGCAAATAGAAAGAGAAGGAGGTTTCACTTACTGATTGGCGGCTACATGCTATTGGGCTCATGATCATCTAACAACAAATGCCTTCACTACTGGCCTCATTGTGAATATATATCGGCCTAAAGATGGGGCATAGTATCATATTTTTCTATTAAAAAAATGGCAATTGGTAGGCCTAGGATTTGACTCACATAAGTAGCTAGGTGGTGATATGTCATGGATGTACAATGTTCAAAGTTAGTGCCATTGCATTTTTTCCTATTAGTAAAAATGATCTCAAATGAATTTGGGTTTAAATCTAAGCCGTTACATGACAACCGTACTCAATTATGAAGAGATCTGCAGTGACTAGTCCTGCTAGCTCTAGTAGTGTCCAGACAACCCAATTGGGTCAACTAGAAGATAAGAGTGTTCATCAAGATGAGGATCTTTTAGATATTGTGCTTACATCAACTTCTACCATACCATGTAGGGGAGGGATGAATTTGATGATAGCTATTGGGAAGTTATATGAAATAAAGAGGCATACAAATGAGTCAGCATATGACTATTTTCAAGGTTCTTGGATACTTTAATGGAAATTCCCACAAGGTTTAGACCAAGTGAACAGATGTGTATTAACCTATTTTGTGAAGCCTACACATCAGGATCAAGTCATTGGCCTAAAGATATGAAGCCCCATAGCATTGACCAAGTGGTGGATTGGATAAGTATAGTTGAGGAGGTCAAGCATGGTAATATGTATCCCATTGCAACCCATAATGTGGACAATGATTGTCACAATGAGGAGAGATAGAGATTAACACTACCAAATCCAGAAGGATCCTCGGCATCAGATCAATTAGCTATTAGGTGTTGTCATTTCATAGACAATCTAAAAATAGATTCATCTGGTAGTGATGATGATGAAGAAACAAAATGTGAAGTCAAGGAGATCATATCTGATTACTTCCCTCCAAATGCCTCAAGTCATGAGCTTATACAGGAGATGCATGAATTTTCACATATGGAATATGTTAGAATCAATCCTGTGTCACCCGATAATGGGGATGCTTTTGATGTCCATGACAAATCACAAGGAGTCAAAGAGGTGAAGTTGGATTTGCACAATCTTCAAATGAATATGATTCTCCTTATGAATTAGATACTGAATCCATAGCTTCTAGTAATGGATATGTCAATAGCCTTGAAGGGATTTTCTTTCTAGGAAGTGAACAATTCTCTTCATGTGAAGAATTTTTGGAGCATGGATCAATTGTTATGGGCATAAGTGATGAAGAAGTGGGTAAATCTACTTCTCTCTGTTCCTTGAGTGATTACACTGATTTTGAATGCTGGGAGGGCCAAGGTCAAGGGAGTTTCCATAATGTAGATGATAAGATACATCCAATTATGTCCAAGATATGGTAGAACTCTTTATTTGATGAGCCTACACCTGATATTGAGGATAAAAGGAAAGATGTTTATTGGTGTAAAAATAATCCTTTGTTTGAAGATAGCTCTGATAAATTTTTGCTTGACATTACTAGTACATATATTGCAGAAGATATACGTAGATACCAGGGTGATAATGCATTTGAAAGTGTTGACCTTGATTTCATAATTTTTCAAATGAAAGAAAAATATAGTGGCACAGATATGGTGAAAATTATCTATCAACATGGGATGAAACAAGGGGTCCGTGAGGAGCATGTTGAAGAGGTTTCATATTTATTGGCACTTCAGGACGGTCAGATCTCATGTGCTAAGGAGGAATCCAATTATTCTCCTACAACCATTTATAATGTGCTCAAGAAGGGGGTTGAATTGTTACCAGCCTTGAGTTACAATGCAATAAGGAGCAAGATAAGGAAGAGAGTTTTCTCTTTAATGATTAGAGGACTAATCAGGCTAAGTACTTTGATGTTCTAATGAAAGGGGATTTTACTAGTCAGTATGATGTTGCAATTGAGTTTTTTTGTAGATACTCCTTACCTTTTGGATATGATTATAGATTTCATTTCACCCACCAAAGACAATGTTGGTAGGAGATACATGAAAGAGATGTATGGTTTTGTTATCTCTTTGCCTGATCCTATGAAAGAACTCCCAGATGTAAACTATAGTGCTTATGAGGTTTTCAAGTTTGATGAATAGTTTGGGTGTGATACCACATTTCATCATGATGCAGAATATGAAACTTTTATATTTTCAATACAATTTGATGAATCCATGATGAGAAAGGGTGACTTTTGCAGTACTACCACAGGTGTAATGGGAAATACTGATTGCAATAAGGTCAGACATCTAGAATTGTACAACATTCATGAGAATCCAGTGATGGTGAAACAGGCTAAAGCATTTGACAGGGGTAAAAACTATCCCTAAGTTTTGGGGGCAATGGGCCTCCAATTTGAGGATTGAAGTCAATGGTTCATATGGGGCTTCTGAAATGAATTACAATGTTTCTTTTTAAATTTTTGTATATAGGGTTTGGTGTGTTTGCTTTTCCTAGTTGTGTTTGTTTGCCTTGTCCAGGTGAGTCCCTCTTTTGGCCTTATGCCCTGGTCTGCTTCAACCAAAGATTCTATTTCTTTCCATACCCACCAGGGGTATGCATCCTTGAGCATGAGCCACTATTAGAGCTTCTAAAATCCTGATAGATTTTCATCTCCATGGGTCTGGTTACCCTTTGATAAACCCTTGTCCTCATTGGTGAGTAGGGTTTTGTCCTAAAGTATGTACATGTTATAAATTTTGGTTGACTTGCTTGATCAGTCATTGACCCCTTAAGTCATTTCTCAAGCCATCTGGCACGTTGGTCTACCGGCCCCATTAACCAGCAGAACTGGTTGTCAAATTTTCTCACCATGTCAAGTTTTTCTTAAAGTTGGGTTTTAAATTTAACCTGGAGACTTGAGCATTAGGCCATTAACCCCGAAGGGTCACATCATCGTCAGTCTGACCATTTAATGCTAATATTACGAGATGTGTAGATTGCAAGATTTGAAGACTGGGGAGAAGATCTAGACTGTACCCCGCCAGCCCTCGGGAGTAAAGTGACAGAATGTTAAATACAACGAAGTCAGTGAAAAGATGACACATGTCCTTGCAAAGTGTGAGACCCACTCCCCCACTAACGTTCTCGTGGCCTAGCTTGTTCAATGAGTGGTTGTGATCAATCTAACAAATCAATCTTCATCGTTCCCCAATGGCTCGCTGAATGAAGGTGAGCGATGGTTAAAACCAACGAGATCAATGAGATCTCGACACTTGTCCCCACTTGCTCGGACCGTGGGGCCCACACACAATGACGGTTTCATCTGACATGGATGAGAATGATTGGTTGTGAATACATCAGTGAAGCACCACTGGAAATCAAAGGCACTCACATGAAGGTTGGTTGTCCGATCATCCATCAAACCAAAGGTTCGACGAATAGCATTCAAAGTTGGCAAAATAGCATGTGATGGTCATTTTTACTCTATGTAACCAACCTGCATTAATGGCTAGTAACTTGCAGAGCCATTGAGTCAATCTCAATTCATGTGGTGATGCAAATGCTGGTAATCATGAAGGATATTCTACAGACTCCATGCAATTGGGAATTGAATGGTGCCAGTACATCTACCAATGGGCAGCTAAGGTTACGCATGTTCAATAAACATTCAGTGTGGACATCATTGCTTCACTCGATAAATATAGCAGAGGTAGTTGCTATTGGCATCATTATCATTTAAGCAGTTAAGTGTTTTCTGGTGTGAGTAGTTATCAAAAGAGAGGATGAGCAAACCAGTGAGAAGATTTGTTCGCTTGAGTTCACTAAATTCTGGGTCAAACGCACAGGAAGCTGCTCCCACCATGAAAGCGGGTACTTCTTCTAAAAATCCTGGACTAGTGCCTAGTAGATGCATTCTAAGACTACAATTTTAGAGTGATGTTGCAGAAGGAACGGATGACAAGGGAAAGGGTCCAATGCAGTCTTTTACTGGATCAAAACGGAAAGTGAGGTATGGATGTGGCTCTTATGGGCGCCAGCATTCACCCATCAACCTTACAAGCAGTTCCTCTGACAGTGGCTATGAGATCGATTCTTCTTACGTTCGGTACTTGGCCCTATTGAATGATGGATTTCCCTCTAATGAGGAGGTGATCTCTATTTTTCCACTGGCGGTCAAAACTCCTAGTGGGCAACCCAGAACTGTGCTTGGTAATAAGAAGAATGAGGAAGAGGCCGAGGTGTCCTCTCTTCCTCTGGCAACGACAAGAAGTGGTCATGTATATCGTGGGCATGCTACTGGTGTTTGTGGGGTAACATGCAATCGAATTGGCTATGTGTGTGGTCTTAAGTTTTGGTGTTGATACAGGTTGTAGTGGTGGTCCAGTCATCTTGCGTACGTGGCATTTTCGGTTCCTAGTTCGTGATTATGCAAATGGCGACAAGGAGAATTTTGGCGGCAATTTGCATTTCTCCTCTTGGGTGGTGGTTGCATTCTGGTTTTCCCCCAATTGCACTGTTTTGTGAAAATTCGACATGTGGGGTTTTTGAAATGCAGTTGAAATTTTGTTGAAATGAAATTTTGTAGAAAACTGCTTCTGAGCTTGAAGCTTGTCGCTTCCCTTGCATTATAAAAGGGAAACCAAGGCTCATTTTGAATGAGAGGAGAGATAGAAGAAAATAGACTCTGGCTAGGGTTTTGGTCGAATATATACAGATAGGTAGGAATAGAATAGTTGGTCATCTTTGAGCATTATGAATAAACTTATGCAAGTACCTTAAATAGTTTCTCAAACATGATTCAAGTACAGTTAAATATATATAATTTTGATATATTTCTCTTCTTCTGCGAGTTTGGGTGAATTTTGAGTTGAAATATTAATGGTGTTTCAGTTCTACTTTGAATATTTGTTCAAATGTGTGTCTCTTCTCTTTGTCTTTATTCAAGTAATCAATTAAATACTTAGATGGAGCCATGAATTTACATTTATTTGCAAAGGATTTGATAAGTAGTGATGTATCGAAAAACTTGAGCTACATGATGCAAAGTATTGTGAGAGTAGTTTGTTTTATTATTGGGTTATTTTTGTTTTACTGATTCTTGTATATGTGACTCCATTTTGCCCAATAAATACAACACTGATTTGTTCCTTAATGATTTACCTAAGGGGTTAATCATACAATCATTTAGTGACCAATTCGAAGCCAAGGTTTGAATTCATTTAAAATTTCATTGATTCAAATATTCATGTATGACAATTCTCATTAAGGATGTCTTCATTTTGGTGCATGGGTAGCATATTGCCTAGAAACAAGCCAACTTTTTAGTAATCATTGCATAATTATCCTTCATCCAAACATGATCTATGTTATGAAGTGTTCAACACAGCTAAATCTTAAATAAACACACTAGGAATACCCTCCTTGGTCCCACAGAGCCTAAAGTGCAGAAGATCTTAGTCATCGGCTAGATCTTGTTAGTTGGCCATTCATTTCAAGAGTCTTGGGTATAGGAACTGGCTATTCCTTAGAGATATCTTGGGTGTAGTGGAAAACACCAACACACCTTTCGCTTTACGGGTTCCACAAGGCACGTTTTAAATACCCAGAAGCCATTTTTTTCTTTTTAAGGTTCTAACTCGCTTATGAAGAAGCCCAAAAAAAATAATTGAAATCAGACCTATTTTGCACTCTGCACAAATGCGCGAAGTTATCCCTGGCGACTACTGGTATGTTTCCCCTAAAAGGGCAACCTTTTTCTACTCTGCGAAAGCAAATTGCTGAAAAATCCCCATCTTGGGTGAGTTTATGCTGATTTGGCATAGGAATCATCAGGAAATACAGGTATGCAGGATTCATATCATTAATTTTCTTTTTTTAATTTGTACGTGGAATATTGGTTTCTAGCATCTATAATGCACTGTATGTCCCCACATCTTCCTTGTTTGATCCAAACACAGAAATAAACATTAAATTATCTTAACAAACAGTTGTATAATCCCTATCTTCTATGATGCTATTTGATGTTCCTCGTGATACAATAATATAATGGACTCGCCTCCATTGCTCTTTAAATATATTTTTTCTGACATGCACATCTGGAATGTTCCAAACAAGGATACCAGTACTGGTCCCACATGGGGAATCGTTGCAGATAAGGGATGATCATACCAGAGTTTCAGAATGTAGGGGAGCAAGTTTCAGAATATAACTATAAAATTGTCCACTGGGAGATGGAAACAATAACTTAATTCTTAAGTTCCTTCAAAATAGCTATATGCTTTATCAGTGGCCTATCTTTACTGTTTGAATTTCTAAAGTTTTTTCTATTTAGAGCTTTGATCAGAATTCTCTGAGTCAAGATACACAAGATTTTCTTGTTTTATCTTCTGTCATGAGTTTTCCAGGTGGGTCCTTGTGCTTGCAAGCTGCCAAAGGAATGCTGGCATAACACATTTGGAAAGAGCCGAGCATATTCTGTTGTGTGTACAGAGTAACTATTGACACTTGACATTTGACTGCTTGCCCAATGGCTATTGGGAAAGATGCAATTTTTATGGTTAATCGGCCGAATTCATGATGTGGGTTGTCCATTGATTACATCGAGGAAGGGTAGAATGACTGCAAAATTGGCTGTCTGCCATTACAGTTATCAGTTGATTTGCTGCAGTTCTCTGTAATCTGTTTTTAAATAATGTCGATTCAAATTCACTGCTTCTCCCGAGACTGTCGTTAGATTCACGTTGTATGCTCAGTCGCTTGTAATTGATAAGAACCCACTTGGTCACGCTAAAATTCAGATATCCAATTATTAAATTTTTTTAATCTATCAAGATTTAAGCATTTATTTTATGGTAAAGCTTAAATAATGAATAAATATTATTTGTTGAAAAAGGTTAATATTATACATATCAAAAAAATGTGTTGAAGAAGTTACTGTCTTAAATTTATATTGTTAAAGAAGTTAATATTATACATATTTAAAAAATGTGTTGAAGAAGTTACACTTAAATTTATATGGAATTAAGTTTCAATTGTTAAAATGTAAGACAATAAAACAACCAATAAAAACATAAGATTTTCTATCTTTTCAAATATTAAAAAGAATTTATTAAGAATTTGTTGATTTATTTTTTGTGTAGAGGTTCAATTTTTCTCATTTTTTTCAATTTTAGGATTTTGATGTGGGTATTTTTCTATCTAAACTAATTATTTTTATAATTTTAATATAAAATTTAATTTTTTCAATTAAATTTTCTAATTGATTTCAATTCTCTTGTCATTGAAATGTTTAATATTAATCTTTTAAATAAAATTATATTTCAAAATGTTTATGATTTCAATTAAAAAAATTAATATAATACATATTATTATTATTTTAAGATTGTTGTTATTTTTTTATGCACTTTCAAAAAAAAAAAAAAAATTATATTGTGATTTTGATGTGGGTGCTTCCTATCTAAACTATATTTACTTTTATAGTTTTTAATTTTTCAATTAATATTTCTAAACATTCTTAGAATTGTATGAAATTTTAAATTCTCTTTTATAAATAAAATATTTAATATTGAGTTTTTAAAAAAATACAAATATATATAAAGTTAAAAGATAATAAATATTAAATTCTTATTCTCAATTTTTTTTAAATTATATTATATAAAAAGTTAGCTTTGAAGGTTTGTGTCAAATAAGCTCTTCATTTAAGATTGCATTCTTTTATAATAGTTTAAATATACATCTAAAAAGTATTGTAGTGGTTATATATGTATACTTATGTCAATTCACATTTAATTTTGGATCTACCTTGACAATGTTTTGATGTAATTATACATTAGAAAGATCATATAATTTTGTGTGTTGTTGGGTTTATTTTTTTATTTATCATTTGTTTGTACTTGAATATATTTTATACATTTTTTAATTTTAACTATATATTCATTATTATACAATCATCATTTATTACATTTATTACCTCAATATTTAGATTTTAATGTCATGGGTCAATCTTTCCATGTGTGGAAGTGATCCTAAACTATGTGGAATTGATCAAAATTTCAAACAATCATACTTTAAATCTTTGTTGACTTCGGCCTATTCTATTGGAAATTATTAGCTGACTTATTATGTGTTTGTGCAATTAGTTACTATGTATTAGTATTTTAAGGTATTCAATGTCCATCATTTCATAGTCAAGTCATTGATTATCAAGGTCTAAAATCATTCTACAAAACTATACATTGGAGAACTAAAAGGAAGTTCATTCTACATCAAATCATCCAGGAACATTTGTATGATTGAAGAGTGTTTTTTTCTAATTATTACCCTTTTGATATAGTGATTTTCCCAAAATACTTTTAAATACCTTTGATTTTTAATAGTGTGGGAGGAGAAAAGAAATAATTCATATCTCTCAATACTAACAAGTCCATTCATAAAGGTTGTAGATTGCTTTTGCACATCAAAACATTCTCATAAGAGACAAGATTGATTTTAGAGAGAATGAATTTGATTCACAAAGAATTTGAAAACTACTCTAATCCCAAGAAAATTGATGAACAATAAATATATATTTTCATTAAAAAAATTATTAATTTTTATGCTAAATTAAATTTATTCTTCATTGCTATTTTATAAATTAAATATTTTAATCTCTTACATTTAATTCTACAATTATCATTTTTATTAAATCATACTTGTGACATTGATTTAATCTAAATTACATGCTTCCATAACATACAAATAAAATTAATTAACATCAGGAAAATTAATATTTATTTATATTTCTTATTTGATTATATATTTATTTTATCAAGAATTTATTATTTTATATTATATTATATAAAATATATTATTTAATTTATATTTTAAGCTATAATAATATTTAAATTAATTTGTAATAAATCAAAAGATTGAATTGGAGAGGGGTTCTATTTTATAATAACAAATATAATTATATATGTGTGTCTCATTCTCTCTATCCCTCTCCCTCTTTATCTCTCTCCCTCTCTTTATCTCTTTCTGCTATGTTTTTGTTCTTTGTCTCTATCTATTTTTCACCTCTATGTGGGTGTGTCTCTATTTTTAATATAATCTCAAGTTTGGCTTTAGGCACAAAACAGCCCATCAAAAACTAGTTATCTCTCTCTCTAACTCTCTCTATATCTATTTGTCCCCATCTCTCTTTTTTGTCTCTTTGTGTGTCTCATTCTCTCTATCTCCCTTTTTATCTCTCTAACTATCTCTCCCCTCTTTGTATATTTATATTTCTCCTCTTCTCCCTTTGTTATTTTTCTCTCTATTTTTTGCTTGTGTATCCCTCTATTTATCTCAAGTATGGATTATTAGCACCAAATGGCTAATCAAAAATTATATTTTCTTTATCTCTATCTCTCTCAATTACTCTCTCTATTTTTTAATCCCCCCTCTGTCTTGATCTCTCTATATGCCTTTGCTTCTATCTCTATTATTTCTATATGTAAGCCTTAACCAAATGGCTCTCTCTCTCTCTCTCTCTCTCTCTCTCTCTCTCTCTCTCTCTCTCTCTCTCTCTCTCTCTCACACACACACACACACACACACACACACACACACACATTTTCTATTCTCACCTCTCTTTGCCACTTCGCTTTCCTTGCCTCCTTCTATCTCTCTCCCCTCCTCTTTCCATCTCTATCTTGCTTTATGTAAAATTTTTGAAATGGAATTGAGTAAATGGTCTATATATGCAAGCACAAATTCCCTACTCTTAAACTTATAAGCTCAATAAGAATTCACAATTACTACAAGTACACACAAGGCTAGGTACAAAAGAATAATAGTAACAAAAATCAAGAAGCCAGAATGAGAATCCAATTGTGCTCAATTTTGACTAATTGGTGTTGTAATTGATATTACTAATGTATATATACAAAAAATATCATTTAACAATAACTCACTTAAACTCACCCTTGAGAAAAATGAGACTATTGAAGAATAGCATCCTCAACCCCAATTTTTCAAGTGGCTATGCAAACTTTGCTTTGACAA
>VDFB02110339.1:0-25027 GCA_007258455.2 Sequoia sempervirens
ACCACAATAAAATGATAATATTTTTGTTATAGTATTTTAGATATAAGTAGAGGAATCATGTCCCGATGTGATGCATATTTTTTTGTAATTTTTTTCCAAGCAAATAATTAATTATGAATTTTTTATTACAACTTTTAAAAAATATAAAACCTCATATGTCTGACCACCTTAACTTGATCAAAAATTCATGAGATTTTATTTTTATTTTTTTAATCCTATAGTATGTGAAGCATAGAATGAGACACATATTTTGGATTCAAAAAATGTGATACCGTTTGAAAGCTATAGATGTTTTTCAATCAATCTATCAATCAAAACTTTAGTCGTAATTTGAATAGAAAATGAATAATAATTACTTATTAAATTCAAAGTAAAGCATAATTTATATTGGTGGAAAGCTGAGAATCTCCTTTAAAATCACTTTTTGCTTCATCAATTTTGTGCAAAAAAAAAGTCATTAGCCACACACCCCATCATATTGCCACTTTTTGGCCCATCATGATCTTGCACATACCCGAATAGGGGTTTTCCTTGGTCAAACCCCGTTTAGTTAATTAAACCTTGTGATGAAATAATGAAATATGAACATGAACATGAAGTATGAAACAATAATGCCTTGGATGATGTCTTGGAATGTAAATAGACAATCTAGCATGAAGTGACCATGAAGAATGTAGATCTTGATCTTGACCTAGGATGTGAAACATTTCTTAACTTGGATCTTCAATACTACATCAACACATTAGCTCAACATACATGATGCACTATGCCTGTGACATGATGATATGACCTTGAATTTCTACAATAAACCTTCAATAATCTTCCCTTGAATGCCTTTGAAATGCTCTATAATGCTCTTGTGAAAGTGCTTTGATGATAACTTGAAATTTCTAGGATGTCTTAGGATGAAACTATGTGAATTAACCTTATATTTATACTTATCTTAAGATCTTTAACCCTGAAATTCAAATAACACAAGCCAACATCAGATCTAGGATTCAAAATCATTAAAATCCCAACACAAATAAGTTCAAAAAGGGGTGTCCTAGTTAAGGAGTACCCCTTTGCCAACTTGGGTGAATGGGTCCTATAACAGTTTTCTAGGACCAATTTTTGGGGAGGTGAAATAATATGTAAAAAGGGGGTCCTAGGACATAGTGGAGACCCATTCGCCAGGTGGTGAATGGGTCCCAAGTCACTATCTTAGGACTCAAGCCTTGCTAACTTAAGTGTTATGCAACATTATTAATGAATGTCGGGATATATCCTTCGGAAAATGCAACAAATAAGGCTTGGATTTGAATTTAAGGAGCCAATTAAGCTCTAATTAACCATGATTAATTAATAAAGCCCTAGATTAGTGTGAAAGTGTAAGAAAACACTTTACAACACCCTAAATAAGGCACAATTGAGTCCATTTTATCATTAATTATTCATTCCCAAACTAAGCATTAAAAATGGTTACTTTTTTCGATGCTACATTGCATCTCCTTGAGGTGTACAAAAGTGTTGTCACACTAAAATTTTACTTGTTGTAGGAGATGATTTTGGGCATTGATCTATGTGACAATTTTCTCTTCTTTTATCAACGTGGTAGAAATTTGAAATTATTTTTCCAATTTTTGTGGGTCACGAATGAGACCTATTATGTGGGATAACTATATACTTATCACTCCCCTCAATTATTTGAACTAACCCTTAATTTTCTCATGTTTATCTTGAACTTGTTGTAGGTGAATATGTAGGATTTTTTATTGTGCCCTTATTTTACCATCCATCTCTTGTATAACATCATAATTATTTATGACCTAGAGCATCTATTGTTCAATTTTCTCCATCTGACCTTTGCAATTTTTTGTTAAATTAGGCCATGATAAGAAAAATTGGTATAAAATATTAATGTCACTTTTTATATTTTTGAGGGTGATAATATTTGATTCTAGCACTATATGAGATATGACACACTTTTTCCTATCTCCAACCATCCTTTCCTTTGTAAGATTTATAGTGATAGTTTGGTGGGGTTTGGCTTCTTTTTTTTGAATATCTACTGTGAAGCCATCTATCAGGATTTTGATCCATTGCCTTGATGGCTATAATGTATCCCCTTGTAGATGTGTAAACTTATTTTGTATGTCACTTATGACGTTCCTAATTTCTTTGTGTTCTCCACATGTTTCTCAAGTATGTCTTTTCTAATTGTTTGATGAAATATATCTCCAAGCTAAAACCTTTATAATTGATAGATGCTAGAAATGCCAACTTGGGATATAATAAATGGGATTTGCAATAGTAGTGGGGACATGAATGGTTTGATCTATTTTTTATTTCTTCAAGAAGTTATTGATGTACTATATTAGAGATGTTATGGTAGAACAAGATAGTTTTTATGGTGAAGGGGGGGAAAGGAAGGATAACTCTTAGCCTAGCAAGTGACTTGTTTCACTATAGAGAGCTCAGATGAGACATTTTGATTATTTGCTTCTTCTTCCTATACCTCCAAATATTCCTTTTTGGTGGCCTCTAATATCTCTTCTTTAATTTTCTTGGTGATTTATGAAATTTTCATCATTATTTTATCCACCCTTTGCTTTGAGTGAAGCTCACTAGGTTGAACTTATGTTATCTTTTTCTTTTGTGTCACAATGGCTAAGAGAGTGATCTTTTTTAAATATTTATCTTTTAGCTACTCTTCCTCCTATGTGGCTCATTCCTTTCTTTGAAAATGATGTTAAATAAAAGTGTACAAAATTTTACTATAAAATACATTTATTTATATTTAGGGTTTGTGCAGATCGTGATGGGCCAAAAAGTGGTGATATGATGGGTATGTGTAGGGTATGTGGCTGGTGACTTTTTTTTACCCAAAATTGATGAAACGAAAAGGGTTTTTAAAGGAGATTCTTAGCTTTCCACCAATATAAATTATGTTTTACTTTGAATTTAATAAATAATTATTATTCATTTTCTATTTGAATTACACTAAAGTCTTGATTGATAAGCTCATTGAAAAACATCTATAGCTTTCAAACGGTATCACATTTTTTCAATTTGAAACATGTGTCACATTCTATGCTTCACATACTATATGATTAAAAATAATTGAATTTCATGAAGTTTTGACCAAGTTAAGGTGGTCAGACATGTAAGTTATTATATTTTTAAAAGTTGTAATAAAAATTCATAATTAATTATTTACTTAGAAAAAAATTACAAAAAAAATGCATCACATTGGGGACATGAGTCTCTACTTATATCTAAAATCTTATAAAAAAATATTATCTATTTTATTGTGGTTAGGGTGGTTAGATAGACACCCTTCTTATTTTTTCCCTGAAATTTAAGTACTAAAGATTGAAATTTCAAATTTTCACCAAATAGATTTAAAAAAACCTAGTAGTTCAGAAACTACATTCAATTTTCTACAGATTCTATTCTTACATTTTTTTGAAATAATATACATAACTTATTCAAATTTTTACGTCAAGTTGCCTAACTCTGATTTTTTTGAATTTTTTGCCACTTAAGGGCCTATTTTTTCCATGATGATCCTGCACATAACCTTTAAGAAAATTCAAAGAAAAATTCAAAGACTTCTATTCTCTCCAACATTGTCTTGAGTGTTTGTATATAATTTTTCACAAACCCATATATTGTCCAATAATTTAAGTACACTTCTAGGAAATCATGTATGAAATGTTCAAATGCATTTAACATTATGTGGATAAAGATTAATGGAACATTTAATATAATTGGTATGACAATGTACATGAATGATTCCTACTATCTAAATAACAAAAGGTTTTAATTACATCCATACTATTATGTAAAATTGTTGGTTATATTACACAACATGTTATGAAACCTTGTAATCCACATATAGTTTTAAAACCCTAAACACACAACAACCCAATTGGTTAGTCACCCCTCAACTCAATTTTATGTATCCCCCACCTAAAAGCCCCCCCCTTGCTCTCCACCACTTATATTTTAACATACAAAATGAAATAACTCAAAACCCACTTTGTTTTCCAACCTCCATTTATGTTGAGCATTTGTTTCTCAATCATATGAAGAAATTGAAATATAATTTTTACTCTAAGAGTTGTTGTAAATTTTGAAGGTTCCTTAAACAATGTTACCAAGATTGTTGTGAAAGGGAGAAATGGCTAAGAGCAAGAACATGAGTCCATGAAATGTGGAAGTTTTTCCTTAGGCAAAAAAATGAAATCGACTTGCAAAAAATAGGATCCCACCTTTTAATAAATGAGATCCCATTTTTAAAAAGCGAGATCCTATTAAGCTTTGGGATCACAAGCCTCAATTCTAAATGGGATCCCATTTAAAAAAAATTAGGATCATGTTTATTAATGGATCCTGAACCAACATCTAGGAAATAGGATCCCAATCTTTACAAAATGGGATCCCGATTTTGATCTCATTTTGTAAAAAGTGGGATCCCATTTTTAAGAGATGTTTATTTTTAAAAATAAACAAAACTCAGTCATTTTGAAGGCACATGAGATCTCGATTTTGCAAAGCAGACAATGACCTCCAAGTAAGCCTCCATGCCCTTTTTTTTTTCTTTTTACATGTTTTTTCTAAAAATTTTAACACAATGATAGATTCTAGTATGTTTTTTTTCAATTTACTTAGCGTTTTATGTATTTTTATTTATCTACAATAGAAGAAATGCTGATTTGTAGTAGAAGAAGAAAAAATGAAATGAAACCCTCAAGATATTGAATAGAAACGAAAAATTCAACCTTAAATCGTATCCTAACAAAAAAATTTAGCTTTTGAAACATAAATTGTTCAATCAAACAAAAAAAATTGCATTTGAAAACCCTAAATTAAAAGGATGCAATTTTTTTTTGCATTTGAAAACCCTAAATTGATAGGAAACAAAAAATTGCATTTGAAAATCCTAAATTGAAATGAAATAAAAAATTGCATTTCAAAACCCTAACTATTTTTTGAAACCCTAAATTGAAATCAAACAAAAAAAAATTACATTTGAAAACCCTAAATTGAAATGAAACAAAAATAATTGCACTCAAAACCCTAATTGCTTCTTGAAACCATAAATTGAATTCAAACAAAAAAATCTACATTTGAAAACCCTAAATTAAAATTGGTGCAGGTGCACCCTAACCAATTTTGCCTCCATGTGGAAAATCTTGAAAATTGATTCAAATTGATGTTTTTTCCCTATAATAAGGACTGTATAAGTCATTTCTTCTGTGTAGGAGGTCATTTGATGTGTATTTGGGGCCAATATTGTAAAAGTGCAAAAGTTGTCAACTTAATTTAAAAAATTGTTAAAAGTTGTACAAAGGCAATATTAGGAGATGACGAGTCATTTATACTTTAGGGTTGATTAGAGGGAGTTATAAGGTTATGAGTTAGTTTTATTACCTTTAAAAAGGCTCTTGTATTCATTTTGTACTTTTGGATGGTTGAAAATTTCAAATGGAATAAGGAAGAGTACTATTTTCTGTAATTTTCTTCAGAATTTCATTGCTTCTAGCCTTTGTACGGATTTGTACAGGCTCATATGTGTGGTTGAATTTTTTAAAGTGGTGAATTAAAAAAATAACCTTCTAGTTTCTTTTTGTTTCATGCGAATTGGTGGAGATTTGAAAGAGTTATTATAAATTTTGTAAAAACAGTGAAAACCCTGATTTAGGGTGATCAGAGGCTAAGTAAATTGTGTTTCTCCAAATATGTGAAGTGGAAATTAATATTTTTTGTTGTAATTACTCCATTTGGTACATACTTTCATATTCTTGAATTTTTAGGCTAAAAGATTATGTTTAAATTGAAAAGAGTTGAAGTTAGAGACTGAAAAATCTAGGTACAGTTTGCAAAAACAGAGATTGGTGTGGAATACACTTAGGGTTTGTGAAAATTCTTTTGTAAATGGAATTTTGATGGATTATTAAGCATTAGTAAACTTAACTTGGTATGTACCAAGTGTTGATAAGGGGAAATCAAGCCTAGAGATAGTAAATACAATAAGCCCTATTTGGTGTTGAGACCTAGTAGGCCTGTTTTGCAACGTGGTCAGTCATGTTTGAGCATTTCTTTTCAAAGCACCATACACTGATTTTAAAATATGTTTTAAAACACAATAATAGGAATTCAAAACATTTATTACAGTTAGGCTAGAAGTTCTACATGGAAAGATACTTCTTACAGTATGTTGAAGGATGGCTCCAAGGATTGGATGGATTAATGTGGGAAGTGCAAGAGATCTGAGTTCTTGGAAGGTAAAATGAATTTAATTATGTTATTTTAGCCTTGTTAATGTTGTTACTAGTGTTGGATCAGGTATCTAGGCCTTGGAAGACTAAAGTTAAAGTTGAGGCCATTATGTGCTATGGTGGGTAGTTAAGGATAGTCCTAAAGGATGGAAAAAAAAGTTGAAAGAGGCAAACTTGAATTTGTTTGTCTTTGATTGAAATTGAGATTTCTAAAGTGTATTGTAGGTTATTTTGAGATTTGGAACTCTTACTTGCACATTTGTGTGTTGGGATTGGGAATTTGATGTTTCTTCCTCTAGTTTGGCATCATGAATTAAAAAAAAAAAAAAGTATTTGAAAACACTGATTTCAAGCTCAAGAATATTTGATAATGGAATTTAAATTCATTTGCATTGCTTAAATGTATTAAATTTCATTTTCATTGTATGGATACATGTATGCAAGCATGCCTATGGAACAAATTATTCGATAGATGTAGGTTGATACATAGTAAATTAGGGTCCTTGATATTGACAATGAAATAGGATTTGATAAATATTATACATTTAAATATGTATTCATTAAGTTAGAGAGATGTGTCAAGACACAATTAATTAAATTTTATGAATATAGATATAATTAGTTTAGAAAATGATATGTTAAACTTTACTTGTGGGACTAGAGTGGATCGTTAGAATTGATATAAATAATGTTTCTATTACAAATTATGCTCAATTATGTATTTCTATTATGGATTATGCTTAATTGAGTTAATAATATGGGTCTTATGCATCTATTATGATTCATTCTATCTTACAACATGATACTATGCCATAATATGTTACAATTTAAACCATGATTGTTAAAAATTGAGTAGATAGTTAAATTTCCTCACTAGAAGAGTAGAGACCTCAACATAATTTTATGATCACTTATATACTTATATGGTAGTGATATATATTATATTTTTTATGGATCTTCAATGAGTAAACATATGTGTGAAGCCTAGGATCAAACCCATTTTTTCAAGGTATCTAGCTAGAGCATTATAAAACTTGGTCAATAATTATATGGGGAAATACCTCCATCATAGAAGTAATCTAAGGAAATAGTCAGCCTATTCATAAAATCAAAAATATTCATAAACTAATGTTCTTGCATATGCGATGAATCAAAAATATTAACCCCCAAACTTGTCATCCTATTACACTAAACCCTAAACCAATGTGTTAAGGGATCCTAATATGACATTTCTTAAGGGGATAAAATAAGTTCTCAAAATTTGGTGAAGTTGCCCAAGGCAACCAAATTTAATAATAATAAGATTGTGGAAGATTATAATATGAATGAGATTGCATGAGAGGTTGGTCAGTAAAAAAAAGAGCTATCTCAATCAACTGTTCCACAAAAAAATGTTGTTCACTAACTTGCAAGTAGATTATTCCAAGGTCCACCCAAACTTCACCATAAAACCTAAACCCTAAACCCTAAACCCTAAACTCTAAACTCTAAACCCTAAACTCTAAAGCATTCATTTTGTCCTACGACCTTAAAATGAAATTTGGTTTCCTTGGGAAACTCCACCAAATTTTATTCCCTTAAGCCATATCATTTTTTCCTAGGACCTTACTACATAGATCCTCTTTAGCCAAC
This sequence comes from Sequoia sempervirens, assembly GCA_007258455.2. Classification (NCBI taxonomy): domain Eukaryota; kingdom Viridiplantae; phylum Streptophyta; class Pinopsida; order Cupressales; family Cupressaceae; genus Sequoia; species Sequoia sempervirens. Next base: position 7,899 of record VDFB02110339.1, read on the forward strand.
CTATTACCCTAAACCCTAAACCCTAAAGCCATCATTTTTTCCTAGGACCTTAATGAAATTTGGTTGCCTTGGGAAACTTCACCAAATTTCATTTACTTAAGCCATGCCATTTTTTCCTCGGACCTTACTACATAGATCCCCTTAAGCCACCTATCTATAAGGCCCTGCCTTACATGTGATTCATTCTACTCTATTTTCTTATGTGCAATCCATTAACCAAATTGTTAGATAGATTCAATGTGATAAATAAAGTGACTGTGTTGTCATCTTTGGGATATTATTAGTCACATTAATAAACCCTACGGAAATCATTTATCTCGCTCTCTAAAAATAATGCATTAAGATTAGTGTTAATACTAATAATAATATTAATAAAATAATGACCTCCTTATTGATATTAAGTTTAATGTTAATCTTAATAAGATTAATATTAGCAATGGTATGATTAATTATCTCAACATTAACTTCAAACATAAGTAGTGGTCCTAATGAGTATAACAATGATGTTAATATTCAGTCATTTAGTGATGTAGAGTATAAGTAAGTAATGTTGCTTTGGCTATTTCAATAGGATAGTTACCATTATAAATTAATTGTGTTTGATACTATTTCATTGCTATATAATATTTATAAGTTCATCATAGTTGGAATTATCATGTGAGATTATTATTTTATATGCATTTGGTATTGTTGCTAACTTTATTTCATTCAATAGTGATGAGTGAGATCATTATATAAAGTGATTAAATAGATTAATATAATATAATAAGGGAGATATTATTGTAAAAACACTACTCCTTGATAAACTAGGAAGTTACTCACATTAAATTTAAATAAGGGTTATTACAAGAGAATTAAATATTATGGATAGGTAATATTATATTCATGATTATTGCGATCTACTCACACATATATCTTTCTCTTTAGCTGATAAGCCCCTCTATCTGGAATTGTGATATTCCTATTATAAAGAAGAATATGTTAAGACTTCAAGGAATGCCATTTGAAAATAATAAAATTATGGTAGATGCTTTACTCAATCTGAGATTCTTATATCTCCTTTTATATCTCCAAAAAATGAAATCTAAGGACATAAACACAATAAAACAATAAATTGTGGTTTAGATTCGAAATCTGGGTTAGTTGGCTCATTTAGCATGAAGCGATAGGTTAGGCATTGATGATCCTTGGGTGGATACAGTGCATGGGAAGCTGCACTTGGCCTTTGTCAAAACCAATGGCCAACATTTAATGTAGCACTTAAATTCCTTACCACTCAGCCACATAAGAAACCATTCACACAAATGCATTAAAAGGTGGTTGTGTATAGCATTGGGGGGAATGCTTTTCATGAAAAAATAGGAGATCTTTTGTCAGTTGGCAGAAATCTGGAGGAAAATCTGAATCATTATTTTATTTTTCAATATTAATGAATGAAGGAGGAAATGTTCATGGGAGGTGGAGTAGAGAAATATCGATTCTCGTGCTCCCCAACCTTATCGCAAAAAGAGGAGAGCATAAATGTCCCTAATTAAGGTTGTGGACTGGTTCGATGCTCCTGCTAGCCATTCCTGATGGATCATGAGGTGATTATCGATTGTTGTCCACTGGTTTTCGATAGTGGAAGGATTTTTTGGTCGAGTTGACTTCCAAAGGCCACCCAAAATGAACAACACAGCTAAGCAGGTAGACCGATCCAGTAAATTTTCATGGGTTGATTTAGTAGTGTTAATTTTATTTGAATTTCTCCCTTGTAGCTTGTGAATCTGCACTAGCAGGCACAACCGCTCTATACATACTTGTGCATAGAGACCCATAAAAGATTGTGGCAAGTTTTTCTTTGTTAGATTCACTACATAAAAGTTCCATATGCCTTTTTTTTTAAAAAAAATTGATACATAATACAAACGATGCATTTCTATAGTTAAGTTTCAAAAGATGAATTTAACATTCTACCTCATAACAGTAAGTTGCATAGAAGACCCAGTACTATAAGACCATAACATACGATAATGGTTAGCACCATTTTATATTCAATATTTCAACTTGATTTGATACTTGATTTAAAATGATTTCTTTTACAAATATTTTCACCTGTAGCACAAAGCATAAGCCACGTTGGTTACAGACATTAGGAATTGAATCAAAATCCAGCCTTTTCAGTATGATAGCTTCCACCCCTTTTAGCTCAGAAGCATCTCCATAGATTTGAAGAAACAAAATTTATGAGCTCTTATTATATACTGGAAATTATACAATGATTACATTCAATAAAAGAAACAATAAAAAAATCTCTACATCTACTCTAGAATTGAGCAAACAACGAACAACAAACTGAGAAAATAATTCAACTATATTGTATTATTCCACATTGTTGTAAAAATACTGCTACAAAATTCATATAAGGAGAAACCCTAACAAATATCATTGTCTAAGGAATCTAAAACAAGAAAAAATAACACATGCAAACAGGTTGCATGGATAGAGCATGATAAAAAAATTAGTTTTAACAACACAGTCTAAAAAGCTAAACTACCAATAATCTGTGCCTACTGTGACTGCACAACAGTTTCATTTTGCATAAACAAACAAACAAATAAAAAAAATAAAGAAACTAAGCCAAACTATCGCTTGGGATGAATGTAGCTTCTCCAGAAATTATGTTGCCATTCATTAATACCTCATTAGCATATGAGTACATTGAAGAAAATTAAGAGGTGCATTGAAGTCTAACTATGTAGTAAGAAATTCCTTGGATAGGCTATGATCTAGAAGTATTGTCCTTAGTCTGCTCTCATCTATAAAATCTGTCCATTTATTCTTGTCAGTATTATTAACGGCACAAAACTAATTATGTAGAATCTTGAGGTAAGTAACTTGCCATGATTTTAAGTTAAAATAAAATGGGAATTTGTTCATAGTCATATCATTTTTTTTTGTTGTGAACTATTTCATTCTTAAATAATTTTGTTCTTATCTATTAAATAAAAACATTGGTTCTGTGTGTTATTTATAACTGTTTTCATATAAGACATTATTGGAATATCTATCATTAGATTTCTTTTTCTTAACAAAGATATTTTGAACTGTGAAACAAATTTTTATGTTCACATGGTAGCTTAAGATTTCTATGTATTTTGTTTTCCTTTCTCTGATAGATTTACTTTAGACTGTATATCAGCTATTGCTGATGCTGCAAATATATTGGTTGCCAGAGCAATTTTCACATAATGAATGTTAAACTTAATATGGACTTCTTCTCAAAACTTATACAATGCAGCCCACACCATTCCCCTGAGCGTGTTCCATCAACTTTCTCAGCCATTAAAACATAATAGCTATTTTTTTTTAACTATTTGCTTTTCACAATGGTTTAAATCTGCTCAAAGGATTCCAAAACACTATTCTTCATTTTGAAATCAGTTTCCATGATTTAGATTATTCAACATTGTTGCTTTTCTTTATTCATTAGTTCTTATTTGGAGACTCCAAATGTCTTGTTTGGAAAAACATTAGTTCTCCATTGTATATGCTATTTTCTAAGTGTTAGCTATGATGTATCTTATTGACTGAATCTTTTGTTTTAACTATGATAGAACAAAAGATTAATCTACAACAAGGAATTAAAAATGATTAATGATTTACTTTCACATTAGTGCAAGCTTTGTAATTTTCTTTTAAATTCTAAGGATGAGCCTACTTCACAAGATGATTTTATGTGGACATATTCTTTAGTAATGTATTAACATTTCCTTGTATTGAGTGATTATTTATTTTATATATATAATTCAGTTGTTTATGAGTTTTATATTGAATTAATCATCTCATAGATTATAACGATGATAAGCATAAATTTAGTAACGATTTATTCTACACAATTGTTCTTTTTCAAGAGAGGAGTTGTTTTGTGGGAAAATTGTGAGCCAGATTGCAGAAAAAACTGCTCATACATGTTTGAGATTCATACTAAACAATTTCTGGGTTTTATCCCTCATCATTTCCCCTTTCCAAATCATATTAAAGTTTAAAATTTGATGTAGAAGTGTGAAAGTTATCACTGTTTCAACATCATCTATTTTGTTGTGAACAAGAAGCCAAAAGTTGTTATGATCAATTTATTATCACTTTTTTCTTTCTTAATTAGGTCTACTTCAACAATTAAGATATTAGATTATTATAGTGTTATAGTGATTGTATGTGCTTGAGTATTGTATATGTTTTCTACATAATCAATTTCCACCTATACTATTGTTCTCAAATTAAATTACCTAGAGAGTTGGTGTATCTTTTCTTTGTTGAGCTTTTTCAAGAAAACCATATAATTGTGTTTGAGTGATGATATTTTGTGTGAACTCATTGGTATAATATCTTCTTTAAGTATAGGTCAATTGTACTTATATGGGATAATACTATATTTTATATGAGTGTTGTCTAGATCATCCTTTTTTTTTCCAAAATTATTGGGAGGTCCTATGGGTGTACCAATGATAATATTTTGTTTACCCTTATAGCATTTTGTGATTTGAGCTTTGATCATTACGTTACTGTTGACCAAACCAGTGTTGGTTCAAGTCCATTGTTGACTATTCTGTGTATTTACTACACTATTGTGAGATTAGTATGAGTTGAACATATATGTTAATATCGTTATTGACCAACCCAAGTTTTGTGAAAGTTGAAAGTGTCGAACTACAATTCCTCTACAAAGTATATACGTAGGAAAGGCCATCAAAGATGAGCCCCCGAGGAATTAGGTCAGTCCCCTAGGGTTTTCTCTCTTTTCTTTACTTCAAGTTAATAGTGATATAATGTATATGCTTAGCTTATGTCTTGATTGTGCCTTCAGTTTATGAATGTGTTGGTTGAATTATTTAAGTCTATCTTGATGATTTAATTTTCATGTCCCCATTTGAAAACCCTCCTAGGATTGCGTAAGCAATTTAGTTGTCTAACTAAATATATATTAATATATAACTAGTCAAATGTTGCTTGCTTCCTTCTAGTCCCTTTTTAGGTAGCAGCTTTGTGAGTTTTGCAAGCGATCTTGAGCGAAATTTGATAGTTGTGTTTCGTCCTTAATTGTATTTTGAGTGTTAAATTTAGGGCATTACACTATCACCCTAACCTGTAAACCGATGTCTCAAGGGGTCCTAATATGACATTTCTTAAGGGGATCAAAGAAGTTCTCAAAATTTGATGAAGTTGCCCAAGGCAACCAAATTTAACAATAATAAGATCTTGCCAGACTATAATATGAATGAGATTTCATGTGATGTTGGTCAGTCAAAATAAGAGCTATCTCAATCAACTGTTCCACAAGAAAATTTTGTTCACTAACTTGCAAGTCCATTATTCCAAGGGCCACCCAAAATTCACCCTAAACCCTAAACCCTAAAGCATCCATTTTGTCCTAGGGCCTTAAAATGAAATTTGGTTTCCTTAGGAAACTCCACCAAATTTTATTTCCTTAAGCCATGTCATTTTGTCCTAGGACGTTACAACATAGATCCCCTTAGGCCATCCTATTACCCTAAACCCTAAACTCTAAATTGTAAACCCTAAAGCATTCATTTTGTTCTAGAGGACCTTAATGAAATTTGGTTTCCTTGGGAAAGTTCACCAAATTTTATTCCCTTAAGCCATGTCATTTTGTATGCATAGATCCCCTTAGGCCATCCTATATTAATACATAAATCCTCTTAAGCTATCCTATATTAATAGTTAATTGTTTTTTCATTCAAATAACATGCCTTATACATAAATGAGGCTTACACATTTTATCATTTGTATTCAATTAGGCCCTTTATATTGAATGGTTTAAGGGTGTTTCCTAAACATGTATCTTACATTTTGAAATTACAAATCTAATGTAGGTTCACTTATATCTTAGAGATCAAGGATCAATTCAATAATATCCGTAATCCAACTCCACACTCTCCATCTCCACCACCTTCACCTCCACCTCCACCTACTCCACCTCATAACCCCCCACCTCCACCACCTGAAACCAATGGTGCTCTCTTGCAAGCATGGATCAATGTTGATGTTAGAACCATTCAGGATCAAATCAACATTATTAAAAATGAAGAATGTATCGCACCACCTTTGAGGCTTTTCGTATCTAGGATGCAAAATGTTGTTGATACTATTAGGGCTATGGATGGGATCTTAGATGAGCATCGACGATGGCCAGAGGAGAGGAGAAATTCTGATTCTGAAAAGGAAAACAAAAAGAAATGCAGAGATGCAGTAGAGAGCGGCAACACTTTATAAATTAAGACAATGATCTTATAGAACTATGAATTTATGAATTTGGTTCGATTGATAATTTGTGTGATGAATTTGTGAATTTGGTTGGATGGATATTTTTAGTGATGAATTTATGAATTTGGTTGGATGGATATTTTTAGTGATGAATTTATGAATTTGGTTGGATGGATATTTTGTAGTGTTGAATTTATGAATATAATAGCTTATAATGATGAATTTATAATAGTATATATTTTATGACTATGTACTATCATGATTTCTCCTATTGGAAAAATGTAATTTATATATGTGTTAGACATAAATGAGCTTTTTGTGAATGTTTCAAGTTTAGTTTTTAGTATGTACATGTATTAAAATCACATATTTCTAGATCTTAAATTTTGAAATTTGTATGTACACATAGTTTAGTTTAATGATGTATACATGCATATGCATTATATTTTTTAGTTTAAATGTATACATACATCTTAAATTTTGAAATTTGTATGCACATGCTCAAGTTTAATCAATGTATGTATGTGTATTTATATGTAAGCAAAATTTATTTAAACAAATTTACATGTACATTAAAAATTTAACTATTTCTTGTAAGTTTGTATGTTAATTTTGTATAATTTAATGCTGGTGAACACTTATATAGATATCATGGATCAACTTGACATTGATGATATCATCAATCCAACACCTCAGCAACCTCCACCTCCACCCCGTCCGCCTCCCCCTCTACCCCATCCACCTCATATCCCACCTCCACCACCCACTAGATTAAATGAGGCTCACACATATCAATGAACATGTGGCATCCATTCAAAACCAAATAAATGTTATGAAAAATGAAGCATTGATTGTGCCACATGTGAGATGTTTTGCATCTCACATAAGCATTGACGATTTTAGATAAGCATTGATGAGATAGAGAGGATATGAGACAATTTTATACAAATGGTCTCTCATATAAACAAATTTTAGAACTAAATATAACAAAATCCCATCTAGCCCCTTATTTTTATCAACCCTAATACTCAGCAGCCCATTCTCGCCACTAAATCTAGAATATCCATGAGGTGGTGTATACATCCACAGATGAGTGCACACTTTTGGGATCGATGGTATATAGTATTTGAAAATCCACCACATACTAATCTAGAGGTCCCATTATATTTTTTGAGGAAACTATATGTAGAGTTTGTTTTGGGGAAAAATTCCAATTATTTTGATTTTAAATCATTTCAGGGTGTTGGTGGCGGCATACCACAATACAGGTTAGGGGCAAGGGTTGATCCCCAATGCCCCATGCATATGCAACACCTTATTGCTCCTCTTGGTCCTCCCATTCTTGCACCTGTGCATCAACATGCGGTGGTTTCAACATTAGGATCCCTGAGTACACTTGCATTCAAGACCTTGATTAGCATGCTTTTGCAATAGTGGCTAGGGAGCTTAGAGGCCTCGATGATGGAGGATAATTATATGGAGTTGGTCCTAGTACCACTCCACGAGTGTTGACACCACATGTATGTACTAGTTTCCATCAACTATGTTATGGACCTAATCGGGCCACACATAGTTCGGGTGGGCATGGAGATTCTAGTGGATCATCTGGTCACCTTAGTTCATTCATAGAATTTCTTACTACAAAGCATCACCCTGAGGATAGTGCGACATAGGTATAAATATGCATCTACATGTTGAATTTATAAGAATTTTAATCAACATATATATCAAAAAGAAAATCAATACATTTTAACAATCAAACTATTTGGTGTAGATGACACTAACAATAGGTAAATCATCTGCATCTTGAGTATATATGTCAACACCAGTGGAAGTCAGAAACCCTAATGGGGTATTTTGATTTCAATTTTTTAAATTATATATGAAATAATTATTTAACTTGAATTTGAAATTTATAATTCAATCATGAAAATATGTTTAAAATATTTATGTTGGCTCAGGGGACTCAATCGACTTCCACGTCAATTCCACCTAAGGGGTTGTTGAGCACTCATCCACTATCGAGCATCTCAAATCAAGGGCAGGTACATTTATATTGTAAATTATTTAACTTACATTATTATAACTTTACAATTATGAAAATTTTGAATTCACTATATATCGAATGTGCATTTACACTTGTAAATACTATAAGCGAACTAAACGTCTATATGTATATCTAGGTTGACACGATAATGAGAATGGTGATTATACAAACATTAGATGTGGCGGCTACTCATGAGTCATCTAAATTTTAGGTTGTTTAAAAAGTTTCTACACAAAATGTGCAAACTTGAATATATATTTTAACCTGATTTAAGTATACATGCTTTAAATTTGACCCTATAGGACTTTGTTATTGCCACTTTCTGCCCTGAATCGGTCATAGTTACACCTCCAGGATGACATCCAAAGTAGCCAAACATCATGGTAATTTAAATTTTTGATTATATTTAAAGTCAATTAGAAATTATGCATTGTGAATAACTTTAATTAAATTTAAAATTGAATATATATATATATATATATGAGTTCATATATGTTAATTCTTTTTCTTTTATAGCACATGAGACACATTTTGTAGTTGATCATGTACAAACAGGTTCTAGAATAGAGGGTGCACAACCTCTTACGATACACTTTAAATATGATAAATTATAAATTAAATTGAATTAAATCATTTTTAAATATAGACTTTCATCTAATTTCAACTTTATTTCTCTTGTATATGTAGATTGATTCAGAGCATTTAGAGGTTCGTCTAGGTGCACTAGAGTATCCAGAGCCAGATACCATGGTAATTTAATTTTATGATGAATTATAAATTAAATTATCATTAAATCATTGTTAATCATCTTACATTTGATTTCATCTTTCTGTTGTACAAAGTGGTCTAGGTCATTTGTGTAGTTCACGTGGTGTGAAGAGGTCTCTTGATTATAGAGATGATATGAGTTAGACATGATTTCATGGGTTTTATTTAATTATTTCATGGACTACATATTTGGTTTCTCATGGACTTAATATTTTATTTCATGGAATTTATTTCATGGGATGTATTCTTATGGAATTAATATTTATTGGTTTCATGGACATAATATTTTGTTTCATGGAATTTATTTCATGGGTTGTACTCTTATGGAATTAATATATATTGGTTTCATGGACTTAATATATTGTAAATAATGGACTTTATTATTGTCTAATTTTAAATACAAATATGAAATTAAAGTTGAAATTAAAATAGGACATTTCAATATTTGTATTTATAAATTTAGTGATCCATACATGATATATACATGATCAATAAACAATACCATACAAGATTAGAGAACAAAATCATTAATAAATTCTATAAACTAAACATAAATACCAATCAAAATGCAACAAGTTTTTCCAAAAAATGTTCTATAAGTATACACCATATTTCCTAGTTCTTTTACAACATAAAATTAAAGAACAATCATACAACTTAATTATCCAAAAATAGGCTAAAATTTTGAAATTAAATCATGTACTCCTGTATTTACAAATCATGCAAAATGCTAGAGAAAACTTAAGAACAAAAAGTCTTCTTGACCTCATGTTCCACAAAAAACACTAATTTATAAACTGTCAAAACAAATAATAGCATGCAACAAAAATACAACCTTCTTCCTCTATGCCCACCCTTTCTTCTGGTACTATTTGTTGGAATGGGAGTCACATCCTCTATCAAAAGAGACAACTAATTTAACCTATAATTTTCCATGTAATTGGTAACATCCTAAACCAAATGATTTCAAAATACAAATCGAATAATAACAAACATCTTCACCTATGAATGCCTTAAGGGGATGAAATTCTTCAAAGTACATGTCTCATATTTAATTGCAATTGATATAATTAACTTAGAATTTAGGATGACTCATCATAACAATCACATTCTATACAATTTAAATAGTGTCAATGTTTATTTAATTCATGTCATAATAGGATGTCTTAAGGGGTCTTAATACGACATCTCAAGGGGATCAAAGAAGAGTATAATTAAGTATAAATATTAAGTGATATAAACAAGTATTAGACTTTAGGGTGACTCATCATAACAAATGATTTAAGTATAATATTTAGGATATGTCCTAATACGACATCTTAAGGGGATTTCTTAAGCGGTCCTAATATGACATCTTAAGGGGATGTCTTGAGGGGTCCTAATATGACATCTTAAGGGGATCAAAGAAGTTGTCAAAAATTGGTGAAGTTTCTCAAGGAAACCAAATTTAACAATAATATACATGTTTAGTGATTATACAATCGAATTTAAAGTTTCAAAGTAGGAAAAATGCACATTTAACAAACAAAATATATAGAATATTGATTTTGATACATAAAAGTACATAGAGTATAATTGTGTATGTACATGTATTTTTAATTTGTACAAAATGTTTAATTGTGTAAGTATGTATGTACATATATGTCAACTCAAAACAATGTTTACAAAGTTTGGCTATGCCATCTCAAGAACATCTAAAACTTGTGCCTAGAATGTAGTAGGTCTTCATGCCACCTGATATCAAAATGGTACAAGCAATATCAATGAAATCATCCAAACATATATAAAACTATCTATATGTACGCAACTCAAGTACCTGTATTTAAAAGTATTTCACGCATGTGTGTAGGTTGAATTTGCATCCTCTCCTTTTTGTTTCTAAGTATGAGATCAATGTGATGATGGCTTAAGGATACAAAAAAGGATACTGAATCAATTTTAACTATTAATGTACAAGCAATATCAATATATAATCAACATATGTATTTAAATATAATTTAACTAATAATTACCTACTTTTACCAAGTATTCCATGTCTTCTAGGTTGAATCTGCATGGATTCTCCTTTTTTTGATGATGGATTAAGGATCTATAAAAGGACAATTCAAATCAATTTCAACTAATAACACACTTGAGCAATATCAAAACATGTATTTTAATCTATTTTAAAGGACAATATAAAACAAAAACTATATTTACCTATATTTACTTATTCCATTGTACCATCTGCACCCTCTCTTTTTTGCAATGCATCTATGATTATCTCATGCTCTTCCATAGAAATTGTACATAGCTCTTTATTTGTAGGTATTCCATGATACCAATCTAGTTTTATATTTGTTGCCACAACCAAATATGAATAGTGTTTTCATAATCTTTGAATGCAGGTAGACCATTCTTCCTTATCAGGTATTTTTTTAGCTAAAGTTCCAACAACCACCACCGATCCTAGTGGAAAACATGATAACCATCATCAAATAAGCTCTCAAAATTTTCTTAAAGTGATCAAAGACTTGTTCTAAAAAATTTCTTAAGGGGATAAAAAACTTGTTATCAAAATTTGCTTAAGGGGATGCCTTAAGGGGATCACCGTACCTGTTGGATAGTGATAGCCATCATCATCTTGTCGAGGTGCTATTAACTTATGTTTAGTCTCCACACAATGAGCCAACCAATATTTTGTTTCATCTTCATTCCCCTCAGGTGCAATAATAGCATACACATGTCCTGCAAACAAAATTTGTTTTAATAACTTGCTCATGTCCATATAATTTGATCAATCTACATACATCCATTAATATGTATATAAATAAATAATTTAGTATTACAAAATAGTAATAAAGTGAAATAAAATGAAATAAATTGAATTAAATTACCTTCTTGTACAAGGTTTGAAACATGGTCATAGTCTTCTGATGCAAACACTTGATCATTGTCTTCAATTTTTGTTTCATATTGATCATGTACTTGTGCAGGTGTCAATGATCTTTTCTTCCAATCTTCAACCCATTTCGTATTTTCACATGCTTATCAATATCCTAAGATACAAAACTAACAAAAACATGCAAGCTCCCTTGTCTAGATAGTCCATGTGCTTGCATTCAAACTCTTAAATGAATGCCATTTAGTAGATCTACTTATTATCTCACAATCAAGTCTAGGGAGAATTTTCTCTTCTTCAACCAACTAAAAGAATTAGCGAACTATAGAGTACTCGCTCGAACCAAGTGTAGATAATTCCTTATATTGCACCAATCCACAATCCTACATGCATCTTTAAATTGTACTGCATCCTCAAATTTCAATTGTTCTCTAGAAAGAATTCTTCTAACACATGCACCAACTCCAAATCATCTTCTCCTTTACCATGCGTAGCTTAAAAAAAACTCCACATATGTTGGAAATTAATTTCCTTGTGAACCCTACTTAACCAATAGAACATTCGAGCATTCTTGAACTATCCCATACAATTATCTAACCATATGAGGTGTTTTTCCATTTGGATTCCTCTTTCTCTTAAATTTCTATAAAATATATTGAAACCGTATTGAATAAACTCAAATGAATGTAACCAATTGTCACTCAAATAGAAATGATACTCCCTCAAAACTTTTCTATCATCCTCTATGTTATCATCTGCATGTCTATAAACAATATGAACAAACATAGCTACTTGCACTAAATTATAATACTGTGATTGAATTTCCTCTTGTGAAGCTAGAGTATGTTTTTCCACAAAATCAACCACTGATAGTATACTACCAACTAGAAATGTGCTTCTACACGCGCAAAATTGGCCATCAAGCCATCAAGCATGTTGAGAGTGCATGACATATTTTGGTACAATCTTATTCTTAAATTCTAATATGAATACATGTACACTAACTTTTTTTGTAACTTAATCACAACAGTTTCCATTTTTTCCATCTTTTAGAGAATAGTTAACATTCTTAAATCTTTTAACATCCACTAATTTTTTTCCAAAATCATTATCAACACTTTCATGCATGCCAACTCTTAAGAATGAAAGATTTCCACAACTAGTGCATTGTCCAGAAATACAAGAACTTAAATAAAATGATTTTCCATTAGATGTTTCACAAAACAAACTTGATATAAACTCCCTTATTGTTTCAAATGGCATATTAATACCACATTCCTATATAATCATGTTTTTGATAAAGGGTAAAACAAGTTTTACAGGGACCCGAAACCACAAAGTTTACAACAAAAAAGAAAGGACAAAAAAGTCCAACAGATACAACCGGCTACACAAAAGGAAAAAACTAGAACAAGCAGTAGCCACCCGCAAAAGACTAGGAAGGTCAGACAAAAAAAGCCAGCAAAATAGCCAACAAAAAGACCAACAACGATTAACCCAGAGTCTTCAGAACAGGCTCTATCTCAGCCTCCAAGTTCTGCATATCTTGAACACCCTTCTTAAAGGTTTGAATCATTTGTGAAGTGGGGGGAGCCTTCCTCTTCAAATTGGCCCTGGTTCTCTTAGAAATGCCTCCTGGTTTCTTTCGTTGATTTCCTCCAGATCAACCACCAAAGACCCCTGTTGAGCTTTGTCCAATTTCTCAGCCATGACATTGATGATGATGGCGTTGTGTCTAGCCATACCATTATTTTGCTCGGCAATAATTTTGACAATATTTTTCATTTTCTCCAATTCAATTTCAACATTTTTGTTCTTGCTAGCTTGGTACTGGGTATCTTTGCTGAGACCATAATCTCTTCGTTTCACCTCTTTCTTATCAAGCGTCGTTACCTTAGCTCCCAAATATTCCAGTTTACTTTGAAGGGCCCAATTTTTTATCTTTAGCTCGTTAATTTCATGAAAAGTTCATTTCAAAAGTTTGAAATGGATATCAGCATTATTTCTAGCTAAATCCAAAACACCCACAGTGGGATCCCTATCAGTGTTGAAACAAGTATTAGCAGGGTCAGGAGTAACAGGGGAGCTAGTTCTAGCATTTCTATCCAACGATGGGTCAACAGAGGGCTCAGTGTTGTTAGCACCAGACTCCTCAAAGTCAGGAGAATCTTCAAAGTACGAGACAAGGTTTTTAGCTGGAGGATTCTTATCAACACTTTTGGTTTTAAGGGAAGGGCTTCTCGGCTTAGGAACAGCACAAGCTTTCATAGTAAGGGGGTTAGGGTTTTTCTTACCAGTTTGGACAGCGGGCAGGCTAAGGACCGTTCTAGCTAGACTTAAATTGGGAAAAAACCCCGAGCAACTAGGTTTAGTATCATCTTCCTCAGAATCAGGGGAGGCTTCCAAATTAGCAGGGACGAACATTTTTTGGTAATGTTCAACAATTAATCTAATCAGGCCAGTATGCAAAATAGGGAATTTTCTAGGGTTTTTGTTGTGGTCATCCAAAACATTTCTCAAAGAACAGAGAAGATAGTAGGGAAAAGAAACCCTGACCTTGTAGCGGAAAAGGTTGGGCAGGGAAAAGTGATAACCATAGACCCTGGTGAAGCGACCATCCATAGTTATGTACTCCATGATAACACAAAGAACCTTTATCCATAGAGCTTTTATGGTGTTGGCTTCGAAGTAGCTGTTAGCAATTTTCACTAGTTTCAATCTTTCCTTCTCTTTTTTTGAAAATCTAATGATGGCTTCATCAGAGAAAACCCTGTCCCTGAAAGACTTTTTCCCATAAGTAGACATTCCCGTCACTTCAGCTATGAGGTTTTCGTTGAGCTCAACTTTCCTACCAAAAAGGGTAAGATCCCCATTATCCCAATTTTTCTCAAAAAGATTTGTAGCCTCCTGATTGGAACCATGGAGTTTTCCCAGGAAAGGAAGTAACCCCCCACTTTTAACTTTATTCCAAGCCTTAGCATTTCTTGTGTGCATCTCAAAGACGTCTGGCTCAATTCTTTTCCTATCTCCACCCATCTTGGCATGCACAGTGGGGCAAACAGAGATGAAATCTTTACTAGAACTAGTCCCGCCAAATCTAAGAACCCACAAAGCGTGCCAGGCCACCTTGCAGACTAAGAAAATAAGCCCAGTCCCATACAATCTAATGATTGTGATGTGATAACTCCATCCTGTCCTCATTAAAGAGATGGCATGCCTCTTGCCCATGTGATTCATCATAACTCAATAAAGCTCATACATTAACACTTAGATCACTAAAATTTAGCCAAGTGCTCTGTTCATTACTCCTAACCCCTTCATTAGCAAAAAAATCTGCAACAGCATTGGCTTCTCTATAGGCATGTGAAATCTTTATGTTATCAAACTTCGCTAGAGTCGAGATGGAATCATCAATCCATGACTTTATTGTCCATGAGGGGGGGACTTGCCTAGAAGACAATCAATAATATTTTTGGAATCACCTTCAAGCCAAAGATTTTTAAAATTTATTTTTTCGGCCAAATTTATAACATGAAAAGCACCAGCAGCCTCGGCCAGGTGATTGGTT
This sequence comes from Sequoia sempervirens, assembly GCA_007258455.2. Lineage (NCBI taxonomy): Eukaryota > Viridiplantae > Streptophyta > Pinopsida > Cupressales > Cupressaceae > Sequoia > Sequoia sempervirens. The sequence continues at coordinate 23,427 of VDFB02110339.1, forward strand.
TGGGAACCTAGAGGAGTGGTGGTTGCACCTAGAAAGTTGCCAAAGGAGTCCCTTATGACTCTGCCACCACCTGTCGCCCCCGGATTACCTTTAGCCGCTCCATCGAAGTTAGCTTTGACCCATCCATTAGGCGGAAAAGACCAGCAGACACCCTCTCTATCCTTCTTAGCTTTTTTAGGGTCACAAGGAAAGTCAAGACTTATATTCCATTTCTTGGAAACTATAAGATCATAGGACAAATGAGCCGCTTTCTCAAAATTGCTAACCTTCTAGGAGATAGCATTGACATTTTCTTTCAGGGCATGTGCAGGATCATGGTATGCCAAAAAGTGGCAATGGAGAAAAAAATACGTGTTTCTACGACTCAAAAACGCGAAAATGGTGAGTTGACTTTTTGGAGCTGGGGTGACTACCGAGGCAGAGGGAAAACTTAGTTTGAGGAATCGGATATTCGATTTTGTTGAAGTATATAAAAAAACACTCATTCCGATCCAGACAAAGGGAAACTTAGTTCTGGGAATCGGATATCCGATTTTGTTAAGTATATATATAAAAAAAGGCCCGCGACCAACAGTCATTCTCATTTGTTTTCGGCTCATCGGCGGCGGGCGCACAGTGGAGAGCAAAATCCGATATCCGATTTGGAGTCCATCTCTAACAGGTAAAGTTCTTTATTTTTTATCAAATTTTCAATTAGATTTGTTTATTTTTAGTTGATTTTTTTCAAAATATTGTTTTTTGGTAGAAAAACTTTTTTGTAGATTTACAAAAAACCATAAAAAATTGAAGAAAAATAGTAAGAAACTACTTTTTTTTAAAATGTAATGGCATTTCCATAGCATACAGACATTGAGAGCAAATAAAATACAGAGTTCAATCCATGAATTATAGAAAATAGATTTTTGTTGGTTATATTCATATCGCTGATTACATTGCACAAAACATACTACAACTGCATAAATATCAAATGGTGACAGTTGTCGATGCTACCACATTTTTCATACATGTCTACCAAAGCATTTTATCAAACAGTTCACTGCCTTGCTGCTATGGCTAAAACCCTAAAATAGGTGCTTATGAACAAGTTATGGATGCTTGGAAAAGATCTATCAAAGCATAATGGTAAGCAATAGCATAGACAAGGCAGTGAACTGTTTCAAAAAATGCCTCAAAGAAATGTGGTCTCATGGTGATGGAATGCCATGACAATCCATAGCAATTTGCTTGTCATGGCATTAGTTATGGCATTCCATCACCATGAGACCACATTTTTTTGAAGCATTTTTTCAAATAGTTCACTACCTTTTCTATGCTACCACATTTTTCATACATGTCTACCAAAGCATTTTATCAAACAGTTCAACGCCTTCATGCTATGGCTAAAAAGTAAAAACCTCAAACAGGTGCTTTCGAACAAGCTATGGATGCTTGGAAAAAATCTACGAAAGCATAATAGTAAGCAATAACATAGGCAAGGCAATGAATTGTTTGAACAAATGCCCCTCAAAAATGCGGTCATCACATTGATGGAATGCCAGCGAAATCCGTAAAGGGAATTTTTCTTGTCATGGCATTACGTCATGGATTCCATCACCATGAGA
>VDFB02110340.1:0-13943 GCA_007258455.2 Sequoia sempervirens
ATGGATTTATAGGAAATCCAACTATGCTTCCACGTTATCCTTCGGATATGACAGTCTTTATGGAGTTCCTGAGGCAGTTGCATGACGTTCATCGTCTTTTACGCCGCAAGCATAGACCAGTTGCCAACTTTCCTTTTCAGTTTGGAATGTATTGGTGCAAGATGACAGTTGATGCCAAAGTTGCAGGATAGGAGCTTGAGAAATATCATCTCAAGTACCTTGTTGAGGCTCGTGCCTATGATCTTTGGGGTCATTACACAACTCGCCTTGCTAGACGCGCATATCATGAACCTTCTATGGAGGATTATTGGGCAAATTGCGTGGACGACTTTGAGGTTCGCAGACGTAGCTATGGCCGCTTCTCTCTCTCACAGATTTCTGTTTTCTTGTCAGAAGATGTGGGAGGTTTATCAGATGATGAGGGAGAAGTTCTTCCTCAGTTTTTCAGAGAGCAGGTTGACACACAGCCGCTGCCAGTAATTGATTGGTATGCCAAGGAGTACGCAGCAGTAAAAGAGAGGTCAAGTAGAGTTATTCAAAACAGTATACTTTACCTCGACAGCAAGAGGACCAAAAGGGTAAGTGTGCCTAGAACAGAGCCGCCAGTGGTGAATCCTTCACTACCTTCCTCGTCAAAACCTAAACAGAAGAAGAGTAACCCTCGCAAGAAAGGTCAAGCGCCAAACAATTCAAATGGCAAGGCGCTTGCCACTGATACACGTAAAGAGCCTGACAGACAACCTATCACAGAGCCAGTTCAGAGGTTAGTTAAGAGTCCGCCAGTGCCTGAGGTTTAGCCTCAAGTTCCTACACCAGTTCCGGAGCAGTCACCAGCCCCAATTCATATTGAATTGGATTTAGATTCCCCATCTCGCAGTGGTTCTTCTACATATTCACTTTCGTCACAGCCTCCTGTTGCTAGTACAGATCCTTCCAGTAGCATTAGCCGAGATCAGTCTTTGATTGAAAATCAACTGGGAAGGAAGAGGAGGCAGCCATCCTATGTTCTTAATCATTCAGATTTTGATCAGGTTTACCAAGATGTGCCAGACAAGAGGATCAAGAACATGGTCCACGTGGAGAGGAATACTGATATGGAGATCATCGTCGAGACTGCTATACCTCCACAGGGGAAGAGTTTGGACGAGTTGGAATCTCAAGATTTCGAGGTTATCACAGTCAACCTTGGTCGTAGTACACGCCAGACTCAGGTTGATCTCCTACAGGTTGCTACAGACAGTGCCAGGGATAGAATGCTGAAAGACGAAGAGGATAAGGCAGCCCTCAAGGCTGAAATCAGACAGCTTCGTCAGTACATTTCTAGCCTTGTACACAGGTCAGATGTCATTGCCACACTCCCGCCGATGCTTGAGCCTCTAGTAGAACAAGGTCAACTTAATCATTTAGTTGCATATGGCAAGCGTTTGGATGAATGGGAGGATGTTGGCGTCAAATCTAACACCTCTGGAGTGCAGGTTTGTACGGACAGCTATGTACACTACGCAATGAGTGCTCTTCAAATTAGGAGGGGAAGCTCCCTCGTTGTGCTGGAATGCATGGAAAAGAAAAGTAATCTAAGTCCTATCTTTTTGTTCTCAGCTGGAAGAGGCACAAGGTTAAGAAAACCAAGAACGTTGCAGCTAAGGATTTTCTGGTTTCGCAGATCATTAACTACAACTAAGCTAACGACTTTAAATCTATCCAGTTTCCTCAAGAAAACAGAGCATGAAGAAATGGAGCAGGGATTGACTATCGGACGATAAACGAGTTTAGACTCTCTACTTGAAGGCAAGGTGGCACAACTATCATCTCAATCTAAACAAGCTTATTGGGCACAACAGATTTAAGAATTTACTAAGACGATCTTACGAAACCCTAGGTGGTATAACACTTGATCGAATCAGCAAAGCCTTCACAGAACAGCCTTTATCTTTATAATCTCACTAAACCCTAGGTGGTATAACCTTCAATTATATTGATAAAGATTCACAAAACAGATTTATCGCTGCAACTTCTCGAAACCCTAGGTGGTATAACGATCGATCACAATGGTAAATTAACACAAAACAGCCTTATCACCTTAATCTTTTGGAACCCTAGGTGGTATAACAATTGATTTCAATGATAAAGATGTTCAAACAGATATATCTAATCTATGGAAAGAATTCAGCATCACAATCTTTCGAAACCCTATGTGGTATAACAATCAATTGCAATAGTGAAGACACATGAACAAATACGAAAAAGAGCAATATTGAGGGCAAGGTGGGCACAGCATATATTCCTCTCTCAAGCAAAAGTTATTTACAAATGAGCGTAAGCTCTTATTTATATACATCAAGGTGTAGGGAACCCTAAAATCACCTTGTGTCATCTATAGTTCCTGCAATGCATGCAAGCAATGCGCCAAACCCTAATTAAGTAAACTATACAGTCAACTGGGAAACTACCCTCAGCTTGACTGAAACATCTAATCTAAAAATGGACAATTGTGCGAGCATGCACGTCCTTATTGAACACAAGTTAACTGGAAGACTATCATCAGTTAACGTAAAACCCTAAATAAAACCCCAAGTAAACAAGATGAATCTCAGAATAGACATGCATGAGGTGAGACAGCCAGTTAACTTGAAAGGGTAACGCCAAGTTAACTCCTGTGTATAATGTCTATCCCGAGAGGTGAGAAACTGAAGTCTACTGGTCGTGATCTCGAGCAACCAATCCCTCAACGAGGCTGTCAACTGCATCAGCATCTGAATGTCAGCAACTTGAGCAATCTTTGCAATCTTTGCACACTCAACCAGCATTTCACTGACTGGCAACTTTGGCGGCTCCGTAACTGAAGTGTTAGCCAACATCTCTTCTGCAGCTTGATACAAAACGGTCTCAGCTTTTCTGATGAAGTCATGAATTAAAACCGATTGGTCTTGAATTCACCAGGTAATCGTGACCAAAACTCACCGCTGATCAGAACACGGCTATGCTCCGAAATACATTTCCTGAAACTAAAATAGCCCGGGCGAGAGTTAAAAATAGCCTTTCAAGAATTATTTTCAGCTTAAAAATCCGAGATATGGCTTTGTCCGTAAAGATCTCTAAGACAACCTAGAACAGTCGACGGCGAAAAATTTAACTCTACTCTTGATTGTACAGTAGATTTTCACTTGAGAAAATTAGAAACTCAAGAACTAACGCTCCGCTAAAATCTCGCGGAAAAATCAAGTTCCACGCTTCTAACTCGAGGAAATTATATGAGAATGATCCAGATATCGAGATTCTTACAAATTCGGCCACCCCTCGAACATGCGAATTGTAATCTGAGAGAAATCTAAGATTGAAGGATGAAAAAGACGTTTTTATGATGCTCTTTTTCTGTGAAAATCGCCCTTGAATTCTTCAAATTGCTGAGAACTGTGAACTTTAACCTGCAAAAGAATGTGATTGGAGAAATCGCCTTTGCAAATAGATGAGAAATCTGCCTTTGTTTGAGAAATACGAATCTCCCTTGAAAATACGCCTTGTGAATGAAGAAAAATGAAATTTGCTTGAAAATACGCCTTTGCCTTGAAGAAAAACGAATTTTGCTTCAAAATTATGAATTTCCTTTGACAAAATTCGCCTTTGAGAATTACGATTTTCCCTTTGAAGAAAATATGAATCTCCTTGAAAAATAAGAATTCTCTTGAAAATATGAATGATAAATGAAGAAGGCGCCATGCTTAAAGAAGATGAAATTCGCATCAATCTGACAACTGCAAGACTTAAAACCTCAGCTGAAAATAGAAGCCTTTCAATTGGACCATTTCAGTTGAACTGCCACTGACTGCAAGTTCAAAACTAAATAATAATAAAATATTTATTATGCAATAGCAAAGGCGCCAAGAATAGAAATCGCCACTCAATGCTAAAATATGCAAAATATTTGAAACTCTAGTTGACAATTGAATGAAGCTTTAGGCTTCACCGTTTGACTTCACTGATTCCGAAAAGTCATCTCTTGAGCTCATAGGCGTCCATTTGCTCAAGATATTGCACTTTTTATTAACTTCCTATTTTATAGCTGACAGCACTGTTACGACTGGCCAACTTCGACACTGATTTCTGGGTGACCGGGTGATGCTGAGACTAATCTGAAGAATTCATCGGAAAGCCTACTGAACAAGGAAGAAATGTCTGCTGGGAGACACAACTGCAAAATCCATCGTTTAACCTCTTGAAAAATTAGGCGCCCTTGATTAAATTGCTTTACGGGTTCCAGACTTAGCCATTTTCCTAACTGCCATCGGCGTTTTCAAGCTGACTCGCGGCGGTGAAACGGCCGAACCTGGCGACATGAGGCGAAGTTCCTTTGCATGGCGGAGATCTTACCTCCAGCGGCGTATGCCGCGACACGAAGGTGTGTTAAGGGCCTCCAAAAGTAAAAGCATTTTGGCTCATAGTTGCACTGATGTCATTTTGACGAAAGTCGAACTTTCATCCAAGTACCCTACTTTGACCTCTGATATCTGGAGCTGGGATGACCCGATTCAGGTACTATCTGTTTTAACGGACAACCAGAAGGGCCTACAAGAGAAGTCATTAGAGGTGACGAAGCAAGAAAACTGCTTCTAAGACCTCAAAAATTCCAATGCGTATTTTATTTAAGATTACCGCTTCCAGACTTGGCCATTTTTCGGACGTCCTCACTTTGCAGTATTACACCAAAGACCTCGCACGTACGAGCGATTGCCAAATGCTGAAGGCTGACGGCTGACGGCTAGGCTCGTTGGATAGATAAATTGATTACGCTCAATAGTCGTGAAGACTTCGAACGCGAACGGACTCATCTGACCAGCCTAAAGGCTAGGCGCCTCTGGACTATGAAAATGCACTGAAAATCATTTGTTGGTCCGCCCGTAAAATTACGTGCTTGGTAGAATCTCCACCACGACCACCTGAAACGTCGGATCGACAAGCTAGATGGTGCAATCGCGGTGGACTAGAATACCTCTTGTTATGAATCAACAAATTTAAGCCATCGAAGGGTCCTTTAAACCAAGCCCACAGCTTTAATACTTACTAGCAGGAACAAGCGGGCTTCGAAACATGAAAACTCCATTTTAAGCTGATCTTTGGACGACTGCCGCCTGAACTCTGAGAGTCGGATGACTGTGCTTGATATCTCGTTGGATAAGCAGACTAGTTGTGAATGGATTGACTGCATCCGCCATCAAAACTGTCAAAATTTACCCCCTCTTCAAGATGGGCGCCCTCAGGCTAGAGGCGCGCTTTTGCCTGAAAAGAGCAAATTCCTCACATCCTAAAATTTAGGGATTTTAACTTCCGTCGCGATTTTCCGGAGCTGTGGTTCTCGGAACGCCTCGCTGGATAGCTTGACGGATAGCCAGACTGATTCTGAAGAGATTGACTGGATGCTTGAGCACTTTCAGCAAGATCTTGACCCTGAATAAGCTGGGCGCCCCTGAGCTATACTTGCGCTTTTGGGCTTTTCCTCTGAGAAATCTCAATGATTTGATCATTGAAAACTCCGTCTGGATCACTGAAATCTTCATGTGCAACATGAAATGCTGTCGTGAGACGCTCCTCCATCGTGAAACGCTCCATTCTGAGTCTCTGCTTCAGGTTTTGTCCAATAAAACTGACTTTGACTGACAAAATATTGACAAAAACTCCATGCTTGACATTGCCCAAAACTGTGTTCTACAACATTCTAGCAAGATTTAGACTTTTAAATGCAAAATGCCTTGATGAAGCAAAAAATTTGGTTTGGGTACAACAGTCCATCTACTAGGCGAGGCCCCTAGCCTCATTAACAACTTCTAACCGGGGCCTCTAGTCCACAAGAACTGCAATGGTGAACTAAACAACATATGTAGATAGGGGCCCCAATCCTCTTATTCTCCCATTCCTTCCCACTCCGCTAGAAACATTGCCATGTTGCTATCATAATAATCAATTTATATACCATTTAACACATTTTTATAATAATCAATTTGTCTTGTTTTATATACAAGATTAGCTAATCGACGAACATCAAAATTCGACAATTTATTGAAAAAAATAAGCCAAGACTCAACTAGATTAGACCTAACCTTTCAACTCAACTTAGCAAAATACACAAATTGACTCAACGATAGGATTAGGGTAGACCTACGTGAGTGTGCGAAAAACTCAATTGGCAAACCTATTTAGTTCCGAAGTCTATATTCCTCTCTCTGGTGGTACTCTCCCTCTCTCGAGAGGGCAACAAAATAGTCCTGCATTTCACTTAGAACCCAAATCAAATAGTTAGTCGTTATTAATCACAACATCATCATAATCTTGATTCAATAACAATAATAATCATCAAAATTAAAATACATTGCATTGCATATAATCTCATCATAATGTTAAATAACATGTAATCATCATCAAATATCAAAATGCATTTTAACGTAAACAGTTAAAAGTAACTGGTAAAACAAAATCAAGGTGTAACACCAGTAGGATCAAGTTCACCACATACACAACTTGATCCCATGCCTAAGGCTCTTGTTGAATCCCTTGTTGAGAATACTACAAATATACCATCCACTTCCACAACACCCACAAAGCAGCAAAAGACTTTTTTGAGCTTTAGTCCTAAAAGAAATATATGGTTTGTCATTTTTATCGATGTTAAAACTTGAAGTTCATATGTATTGAAAATTTGCACTTGGTTTTTGGTCTATGAAGTGTATAGTAGAACTCTGGTTTTGATCTATTTTTGATATTATGAAAGAGATCGGTAATATGTTCCATAAATTTAGTATATGCGTGTTTAGGAAGAATATTTTTAAAAATTTATTATTACTATTTGTTGATGTGATTTTTATGACTGCACCAATCAGCAGAACAAAATAGTCCGAAGGCTACTCCGTTCTCTCTTGATCAAAGTATTCTGTGCGCTAAGATTGCGAGAAAGTTCGCACGTTCAACTCCAAGGTTCCGAAATACTTGGAATACTCTCAATTGGTTTGATGTGAATTGTTGTTTTCACGAGGGGACTTACACAATTGTTCAGGATTCTTGCTGTTAACAATAGATGGATGATTGGAAAGGATTTGTATAATGTGGATGATTTGGCAATAAGTACGTTTTCCTAAAGCTAACCAGAAATATGCGGAAAGTAAATGAGCGTAGGGCCTAAGAAACTTATATTCTATTCTAAATGCAGGATATGTGGAGCTCGATTTCAGTAGACTTCAACCGAATTTCACCTAGCCTCACGTCGGACAGCTTCAGCAAAATTAGTGCAATCTTCAAAGGGATAGCAAAAGATATTCAAATTATAATTTAGCATACATATACCATCAGGACGACGCATATAAGTATACAAAATCACAATCAAAGTTAAACTCAAGATAATCCCCAGTGGACCACACAAGGCGAACTTGCCATCAACAAGCTGCTAGTGGTATGGAATGAAATGAAGCTACCTCAATAAAACACCACACATCAAAGTAAACTACTTGCATGAAATGAAAATTATGCTACTTTATGCTACTTGGATCCAAAAGGATGAAGAGACCTTGCTAGCTATCCATGACAAAGACGAATTCCACCATCAATGAAAAGATCTATTATCATGAAAGTGTTACACAACAATCTCCACAAAAGTTTTCAAAGGGAAAACTTTCTTTCTTCTCCACACTATGCTAAGCTATCAAACAAAATGTCTACTATGCTCTACTCTCTAGTCTCCAATGTCTAGCTCAATTCTGATTCTAATCTAATTCTAATGAATTACAAATGAGGGGGACTCCCCCTTTTATAGTTAGCCCAGTCCAATGGACGACTAAGATTACAATCAAAAGAGTGGCCAAGATTAAGCCACCTCAACCCTAACCCTAAAAACTGCCAGAATGGGCAGTGGTGCAATAAATGAGCAAAGATTCCCACTCACTCCCAAAATAGTAAAGGCAACTAATGCCCACAATCAGTCTTCTAGAAGATCATCATCCAGAAGTGCATTCCCATTCTCCTTCTCTCTGGCTGCAAACTCAATGAACCTGCCAAGCACAGCCTCAACTTCCTGAACTGAAATAGGTGGAATGCAATCGAGCTGGAACTCTAACACCGTGACTGACGGTTCATGCCTTGCACAAGATTTTCTCCAAGCAACTAAGGAATCCTGCGTGCTCTGAATCAAGTTGGAGAAAGTAGAAGTGTTCTCAAAATCATCTTGTACGAAGGTCTTCACCTCTGAAAAGAAAGGCACCAGCCTACCCCTCAAATTATCAACATTCACCTCATCTGGATTCAACCGCCTAGCAAATATGGCCTCGAAAGTATTCTGGACTCCATCAATGATATTGGCCATAGCCTTCCATATTCTAGTTGAATCCGCCTATGCTGCGTCAAAGAAACCACGTCCCGTGATTGCTGAAGAATACCATCTAGAAAAGTCGTACGTGTCATTCTCCTGAATGACCCCTCCATCAATCAGCAACCGCAAAGGAACATGTCTCAATGCCTCAAGACACTGAATTACTTTGCTCTGATAAACAGAAGCATCTCCCCAGGCCTGATCAACTGCCTCCATCCGTGCCAAAATAATGGAAGCCTGCTGAAAAGCAAGAGCAAGGTCCTCCATGAACTTCTCTGTCTCAACACGAACTCCCGTGATCCACTTGTCTGCCTCCTGTGCCATCTTCCCTAACTCCAACAAGCCACCGATTGACTCTCTAGGTATGTCAGCTGGAAGTTCTATCACTGGAATCTCCTGCCCATGAGGACGAAACAACTGTTGCACATATCCTATCAAAGCCTTATGCTCTCTTTTTAACTTCTTGTACTTTCCTTCCTTCTTGAATAATCTGTCCTTGAGGGCGAGGTAGGAGTTATCACATTCTTCTACAATCTGTGCACCTGTGGGGCGTCCTAATTCCAAAGTTGTGACCACGTTTTCTGGCACTGCTTCATCTCGGTCACAATCAACCTGTGGCACGGCTATGTGAAGGGTGCGGGAACCATCCTCATCAGTTGATATCTTCGAAAACTTTCGTGCTCTCTTCTTCTGTGGAGGTGCGCTGATCCTATTCAAAAACTCTTCCATTTCAACTGCTGGATCAATCTCTTCACTGGGGCTTCTTCTCATCCTATCCCTGAGCCAATCAGGTACTGTATATTGTATATCAAATGGCTGCTGCTCTTGTGCCTCTACTTCTCAAACTTGTTCAACCTCTACATCATTCTGGTGAGGCTCATCGTCCTCAAGTGGCTGAGTATCTCCTAAAACTACATCATCATCATCCTCCAAAGCCACCTCTAACTCTTGTTGAAACTGAGGGTCAGTAGTAATCCCCTCATCATCTTGCTGATCAACTCTACTAGGTGCGTTGACGCTCTGGCCAACTGACTCTCTCCGTGGTGGCTGATTATTTTCCTATACCACTTGCACCTGATTCAATGCATTCCTTTGATCAGCAAATAAAGAAACCTCCTGTATACTTGGAGAACATGTCTCCAATGGCGTGGGCGAATCAACTGCAACTCGTGGAGGCTCCGGCTAAATGGGCTCCTGCCAAACTGGCTCCTTCCTTCTGGATTCTGGACCTCGTGTGATTTGTTTCTTCCTACCGGTGGTGGGTGTCCTGTGATCTCCCATCAAATTGTAAGTCAAGGCAATCGACTTACTCTTCAACCTGCTCACACGCCTGTCAACCCATGCCCTGGTAAATGTCAAGACCGGAATAGAAAGCATGTCCAAGTCAGCAACCTCTGGTTCTGACCAATCCGAGAGTGGAAGTGGAGTATCTCTCACTGCTGCATAATCTGGATGGACAACGTCCATGTCCTCATTCACCTGGTCTGGTACCGAAACAACTTCACACTCCCTAATCATGTTAATTGGCAACCGAGAGAACATTCTTTTCCTGACTTCAACCTCATCTGATGCATCAGCCCAATAATCCTCAATATTTGCCTTATGTTTAAATTCCTCTGACAGTACCCATTTGATGTTATTATGCGGATCATAGTGTTGTCGGCTGGTGTAATATGAAAAGTGATAGAACTGAAGTTCACTTTCGGCCTCTCTGGCTGCCTATAATGAAGGACACACTTCATCTGAGTTGCCCATGACAATTGGGAAGTCAACACCTCCCTTCTTCTTTTTCTTCTGAATTTTATCGTAGGCAACCAATTGCCTAGATATCTCTAACATCAATATTCTGTTGGTTGGGTACTTAGGCAGTCTATATGGATATGATGAAAAACCTTGCAGCCTTATGTAAGAAAACTTCGGAAATTGTATAAACCAGCATCCATACCTTTCAATTAATTCTCGGGCCTCCCTCGAGATCCTGTGATGCATCCGCTCCTGAAGCAATCTGGTGATGTGCATGGTGAAGGCGTCATTGACACGCTTGTAATAGGTGGTACTTGTCAAATGCAACTGCGGACAAGCCTCATGAATTTTACACTGGTGAGAGCCACAACCAACAAGCTCCTTATATGAAATTCCTCTATACCTCGTCATACGAGCTAGCATGTAGATGATGTAAGAGCTCATATAGAATGTCTTCATTCTTCTTAAGCTCAGGAGCTGCTCGTGTAAATTGTCACTAATCATCTCGGCCCAGTTGACGTAGTCTTTCCCTTCCAGCACGAGGTTGATGTAATAAAACATCCATGGCTCGAAAATAAATGACTGCGGGCAGCCTCCAACCCTGCTCAGCATCATAATGAGGTCACAATACTCCTGCTTCAAGTCATCTGCTATAATTTGTCTTGGCAGCTTCGTACGAGAGGGCTTGGGATTGCTCATCCAGTGAGTATTGATCGTCTCCGTGCATCTCTCGAATGCAGAAGCATACATTCGTTCAGCTCGCTCCCTTGATTTGTAAATCATGTTTCTATGCACTGGGATTCCAAAGGCTTCACCAATGGTAGCAGGAGTGAGGTTGGCGAGCACTTGTCCATCTGGTGACATGATTGATCTGTGATCTTTCTCATAGCAATTGGCGCACTCCATCATCAGCTTCGAACACTGAATGGCTGGAGAGAAACCAGCAGCTGCATATAACCCGCTTCGAACAATGTTGTGCGAAGTGTTCGAAGGTCGATGACTACCAATCCCTAGCATTCTATTCTTGAAAGTTTCTAGGTTGACGGAGCCCAAGTTGGTATCTGTCAGCTTGCCCAACTTCGAAATGAACTTTTACTCTGGCATAAATGTCTTGCTCAGCTTCTTTATAACTGCTTGCCTGGATGCACCATTGTTATCCTTGTGTCATGTCCCCTTCTCAGTGACATCTCTCAGAGGACAGGATTGGCCTATCACACGACCCTCGTAGGCTGATTGACTGGATAGAGGGTCACTTCGGAGCTTGGCTCAGCTTCAGTCAGCGGAGTTTGCTCAGTTGTCTTTCGTTCTGGCTCGATCGGAGACTATTTGCAGAATTGCTATTTTTAGCAGTTCCTGGCAGGCAGTGTGGGACCAAGCAGTATGGCTTTGGCGGCATCAGGAATCACTTCAGAGTTCGTCAGCATCAGACGGATCAGTCATCGGGTTAGAAACGAGGAAGATATTAATATTTGATCATATTGATTAAATATTAATTATTTAATGTTTATATTATAAAGTTATAATTTAAAATTATAACTTAAGTGATTGCCTTGAGGGGTGCGCCCATCATCAGAAGGGGCCAGTTGCACATTTAATTTATGATTTAAATATTTGACGGAGAACTATGGAGAAATAAGAAAATTAAAAAGTCAAATATTAATTAAAACCCTATTCTTGAGGAAATCTCACTTTTCAGCCTTAAGAGGGTTTTGCATTGGAATTTGTGCCATTATGTGATTATTGAGTTTTGAGAAACTGATCAAATTGATCTGAGCCTGAGACTTTAGGGTTTCGTGTTCGACTTCCTTGGGGAACGAACCATCTCCAGCGGAAAGCAATTCAGAGAGTGTGCAATATCACTTGATCTATTGCCTACAGAGATTTTCTTATTCAGAGAAAACTACAGAGCTTCAGAGATTGTTTATTGACAGAGATTCTTCAGAGTTTTTCATCCAGACAATATTTATTCATCAAGGCGCCCATCTCAGAGACACAAACATTGATATTGGGAGAAGTCCGTACAACATTCATTGCTGATCTGACAGGTCGTACATTTCTGTCAGGCCGTACCAGCAATAAAAGACGTGCTCTTTGTCTTGACTCATACGCCTATCTTCAGAGCTCAGTCATTCACCATCTGGAGGCGCTGGGGGTTGCTAGACACATTGGGGATCATCAGACTGGAGAAAGACCAAGCCTTTATTACAGCCGTACAATTCTGTACCTTTCAGCTGTGACAGAAACTACCAGGTTTTTTCAATAAAATTCATTCTTTTACTTTGCATGTTTCAAAAATCTCATTGTACTGTTTCCAGTTGATGAAATAAAAGAGACGCCTTCATCCTAGCTTGTATTTGCTACCATATTGAAGATCTAGCAATTTTTTTTAAGAATTTATTATTATTTTCTGTAAAAGCCGTACTATTCATTATTGCATTAAAAATCCAAAATTTGCAAAAAAATCACAAAAACCCAAAATCGTCAGAAAAACTCAAAAACACAGTCAGATTCAGTGTCAAGGGGAAACTGGGGTTTCTACATGGGTATCAGAGCTAAATCCTGCCATCCTTAGGGTTTAGCCATCACATGCAGCCAGAGGAATTTGACACATACAGGTATTATACACGCAGACGTGCCTTGATTGAAAGGCAACGCAGTTTGAGCAGACAGCCAGGTATCATGGCTGACAGGAATGACAGGGCTGAGAGATCTGATATACCTAGGACAGAGATCCCACAGAATAACAGGGATCAGGATGATGCTGAGGTCTTACTCGCACTCAGGGATATACGTGCAGGTCAGAGACAGTCGACTGAGGTATTGCAGCAGTTGACAGTGGCTCTACAGAGATTAGGGACTCCGAGGAGACCGTCACCACATCGTGACGATGACAGGAGCGAGGCAGGGTCACGGAGAGCACCTAGGACTGTGTCACGGACAGCCGATAGGCCTACCAGGCCTACCTTCACGAGACAGGAGCCCGATGAGGCTTTACCAGGTGATGAGCACGAGGATCTGTTTGCTGATAACCTTATGGCAGCGAACGAGGAGTGGGAGTTGATACCTCCTGCAGTCAGAGAACGGATCTCTTTTGACCGTTTTGTTACACAGAGGCGAGAACATAACAGGGCTCGACAGGATTGGAGACCCCGGCAGCAGAATAATGACCTCAAACATGCAACTAACAGGCTTAATTTGGTGATGTTTGATGGTAGTGGGAAGATGACTGCCCAAGCTTGGATTAGCAAGCTTGACACATTCCTCACTTTGCGTCCGATGGCTGAGCGAGACGCTATTAGATATGCTACACTGCACCTTGAGGGAGTAGCATACGACTGGTGGCACCACGGCATGGTCACCTTACAGCACGACAGGATTACTACCTACTAGGAGTTCGTGGATAGATTGGTAGAGAGGTTTGACCGGAAGGATCCGGAAACCTATTTCCGAGACTTAGCACAGTTGAGGCAGAGTGGCAGTCTCGAGGCATATATCAGTGATTTCCAGAGACTATCCGTCATGGTCCCGAGCATATCAGAGAGGCGGTTGGTAGTTCTCTTTATGGAGGGTTTGACCGAGCCACTTAGAGGCTGGATCAAAGCCTTTGATCCTCCATCATTACAGGAGGCGATGAAGAAAGCACGTAACATGGAGTTTGCAGCCCCGACAAATAAATTTAACTCCAGAGGTTCTTCATCGTTCCGAGACAATAAGGGCTTTAATAAAAACAAGGAAAAATCTGATTATAACAAGGACAAATCAGATTATAAAAACGATTCTAAAGGAAAATCAGCGTTCCCACCTTTAGATCGTGAGGCCCTGAACGACCTTCGCAGGAAGAAGCTTTGCTTCT